>OW121741.1:57511193-57648693 GCA_933228675.1 Stomorhina lunata | reverse complement strand
ATCTATCTATCTATCTATCTATCTATCTATCTATCTATCTATCTATCTATCTATCTATCTATCTATCTATCTATCTATCTATCTATCTATCTATCTATCTATCTATCTATCTATCTATCTATCTATCTATCTATCTATCTATCTATCTATCTATCTATCTATCTATCTATCTATCTATCTATCTATCTATCTATCTATCTATCTATCTATCTATCTATCTATCTATCTATCTATCTATCTATCTATCTATCTATCTATCTATCTATCTATCTATCTATCTATCTATCTATCTATCTATCTATCTATCTATCTATCTATCTATCTATCTATCTATCTATCTATCTATCTATCTATCTATCTATCTATCTATCTATCTATCTATCTATCTATCTATCTATCTATCTATCTATCTATCTATCTATCTATCTATCTATCTATCTATCTATCTATCTATCTATCTATCTATCTATCTATCTATCTATCTATCTATCTATCTATCTATCTATCTATCTATCTATCTATCTATCTATCTATCTATCTATCTATCTATCTATCTATCTATCTATCTATCTATCTATCTATCTATCTATCTATCTATCTATCTATCTATCTATCTATCTATCTATCTATCTATCTATCTATCTATCTATCTATCTATCTATCTATCTATCTATCTATCTATCTATCTATCTATCTATCTATCTATCTATCTATCTATCTATCTATCTATCTATCTATCTATCTATCTATCTATCTATCTATCTATCTATCTATCTATCTATCTATCTATCTATCTATCTATCTATCTATCTATCTATCTATCTATCTATCTATCTATCTATCTATCTATCTATCTATCTATCTATCTATCTATCTATCTATCTATCTATCTATCTATCTATCTATCTATCTATCTATCTATCTATCTATCTATCTATCTATCTATCTATCTATCTATCTATCTATCTATCTATCTATCTATCTATCTATCTATCTATCTATCTATCTATCTATCTATCTATCTATCTATCTATCTATCTATCTATCTATCTATCTATCTATCTATCTATCTATCTATCTATCTATCTATCTATCTATCTATCTATCTATCTATCTATCTATCTATCTATCTATCTATCTATCTATCTATCTATCTATCTATCTATCTATCTATCTATCTATCTATCTATCTATCTATCTATCTATCTATCTATCTATCTATCTATCTATCTATCTATCTATCTATCTATCTATCTATCTATCTATCTATCTATCTATCTATCTATCTATCTATCTATCTATCTATCTATCTATCTATCTATCTATCTATCTATCTATCTATCTATCTATCTATCTATCTATCTATCTATCTATCTATCTATCTATCTATCTATCTATCTATCTATCTATCTATCTATCTATCTATCTATCTATCTATCTATCTATCTATCTATCTATCTATCTATCTATCTATCTATCTATCTATCTATCTATCTATCTATCTATCTATCTATCTATCTATCTATCTATCTATCTATCTATCTATCTATCTATCTATCTATCTATCTATCTATCTATCTATCTATCTATCTATCTATCTATCTATCTATCTATCTATCTATCTATCTATCTATCTATCTATCTATCTATCTATCTATCTATCTATCTATCTATCTATCTATCTATCTATCTATCTATCTATCTATCTATCTATCTATCTATCTATCTATCTATCTATCTATCTATCTATCTATCTATCTATCTATCTATCTATCTATCTATCTATCTATCTATCTATCTATCTATCTATCTATCTATCTATCTATCTATCTATCTATCTATCTATCTATCTATCTATCTATCTATCTATCTATCTATCTATCTATCTATCTATCTATCTATCTATCTATCTATCTATCTATCTATCTATCTATCTATCTATCTATCTATCTATCTATCTATCTATCTATCTATCTATCTATCTATCTATCTATCTATCTATCTATCTATCTATCTATCTATCTATCTATCTATCTATCTATCTATCTATCTATCTATCTATCTATCTATCTATCTATCTATCTATCTATCTATCTATCTATCTATCTATCTATCTATCTATCTATCTATCTATCTATCTATCTATCTATCTATCTATCTATCTATCTATCTATCTATCTATCTATCTATCTATCTATCTATCTATCTATCTATCTATCTATCTATCTATCTATCTATCTATCTATCTATCTATCTATCTATCTATCTATCTATCTATCTATCTATCTATCTATCTATCTATCTATCTATCTATCTATCTATCTATCTATCTATCTATCTATCTATCTATCTATCTATCTATCTATCTATCTATCTATCTATCTATCTATCTATCTATCTATCTATCTATCTATCTATCTATCTATCTATCTATCTATCTATCTATCTATCTATCTATCTATCTATCTATCTATCTATCTATCTATCTATCTATCTATCTATCTATCTATCTATCTATCTATCTATCTATCTATCTATCTATCTATCTATCTATCTATCTATCTATCTATCTATCTATCTATCTATCTATCTATCTATCTATCTATCTATCTATCTATCTATCTATCTATCTATCTATCTATCTATCTATCTATCTATCTATCTATCTATCTATCTATCTATCTATCTATCTATCTATCTATCTATCTATCTATCTATCTATCTATCTATCTATCTATCTATCTATCTATCTATCTATCTATCTATCTATCTATCTATCTATCTATCTATCTATCTATCTATCTATCTATCTATCTCTATCTATCTATCTATCTATCTATCTATCTATCTATCTCTATCTATCTATCTATCTATCTATCTATCTATCTATCTATCTATCTATCTATCTATCTATCTATCTATCTATCTATCTATCTATCTATCTATCTATCTATCTATCTATCTATCTATCTATCTATCTATCTATCTATCTATCTATCTATCTATCTATCTATCTATCTATCTATCTATCTATCTATCTATCTATCTATCTATCTATCTATCTATCTATCTATCTATCTATCTATCTATCTATCTATCTATCTATCTATCTATCTATCTATCTATCTATCTATCTATCTATCTATCTATCTATCTATCTATCTATCTATCTATCTATCTATCTATCTATCTATCTATCTATCTATCTATCTATCTATCTATCTATCTATCTATCTATCTATCTATCTATCTATCTATCTATCTATCTATCTATCTATCTATCTATCTATCTATCTATCTATCTATCTATCTATCTATCTATCTATCTATCTATCTATCTATCTATCTATCTATCTATCTATCTATCTATCTATCTATCTATCTATCTATCTATCTATCTATCTATCTATCTATCTATCTATCTATCTATCTATCTATCTATCTATCTATCTATCTATCTATCTATCTATCTATCTATCTATCTATCTATCTATCTATCTATCTATCTATCTATCTATCTATCTATCTATCTATCTATCTATCTATCTATCTATCTATCTATCTATCTATCTATCTATCTATCTATCTATCTATCTATCTATCTATCTATCTATCTATCTATCTATCTATCTATCTATCTATCTATCTATCTATCTATCTATCTATCTATCTATCTATCTATCTATCTATCTATCTATCTATCTATCTATCTATCTATCTATCTATCTATCTATCTATCTATCTATCTATCTATCTATCTATCTATCTATCTATCTATCTATCTATCTATCTATCTATCTATCTATCTATCTATCTATCTATCTATCTATCTATCTATCTATCTATCTATCTATCTATCTATCTATCTATCTATCTATCTATCTATCTATCTATCTATCTATCTATCTATCTATCTATCTATCTATCTATCTATCTATCTATCTATCTATCTATCTATCTATCTATCTATCTATCTATCTATCTATCTATCTATCTATCTATCTATCTATCTATCTATCTATCTATCTATCTATCTATCTATCTATCTATCTATCTATCTATCTATCTATCTATCTATCTATCTATCTATCTATCTATCTATCTATCTATCTATCTATCTATCTATCTATCTATCTATCTATCTATCTATCTATCTATCTATCTATCTATCTATCTATCTATCTATCTATCTATCTATCTATCTATCTATCTATCTATCTATCTATCTATCTATCTATCTATCTATCTATCTATCTATCTATCTATCTATCTATCTATCTATCTATCTATCTATCTATCTATCTATCTATCTATCTATCTATCTATCTATCTATCTATCTATCTATCTATCTATCTATCTATCTATCTATCTATCTATCTATCTATCTATCTATCTATCTATCTATCTATCTATCTATCTATCTATCTATCTATCTATCTATCTATCTATCTATCTATCTATCTATCTATCTATCTATCTATCTATCTATCTATCTATCTATCTATCTATCTATCTATCTATCTATCTATCTATCTATCTATCTATCTATCTATCTATCTATCTATCTATCTATCTATCTATCTATCTATCTATCTATCTATCTATCTATCTATCTATCTATCTATCTATCTATCTATCTATCTATCTATCTATCTATCTATCTATCTATCTATCTATCTATCTATCTATCTATCTATCTATCTATCTATCTATCTATCTATCTATCTATCTATCTATCTATCTATCTATCTATCTATCTATCTATCTATCTATCTATCTATCTATCTATCTATCTATCTATCTATCTATCTATCTATCTATCTATCTATCTATCTATCTATCTATCTATCTATCTATCTATCTATCTATCTATCTATCTATCTATCTATCTATCTATCTATCTATCTATCTATCTATCTATCTATCTATCTATCTATCTATCTATCTATCTATCTATCTATCTATCTATCTATCTATCTATCTATCTATCTATCTATCTATCTATCTATCTATCTATCTATCTATCTATCTATCTATCTATCTATCTATCTATCTATCTATCTATCTATCTATCTATCTATCTATCTATCTATCTATCTATCTATCTATCTATCTATCTATCTATCTATCTATCTATCTATCTATCTATCTATCTATCTATCTATCTATCTATCTATCTATCTATCTATCTATCTATCTATCTATCTATCTATCTATCTATCTATCTATCTATCTATCTATCTATCTATCTATCTATCTATCTATCTATCTATCTATCTATCTATCTATCTATCTATCTATCTATCTATCTATCTATCTATCTATCTATCTATCTATCTATCTATCTATCTATCTATCTATCTATCTATCTATCTATCTATCTATCTATCTATCTATCTATCTATCTATCTATCTATCTATCTATCTATCTATCTATCTATCTATCTATCTATCTATCTATCTATCTATCTATCTATCTATCTATCTATCTATCTATCTATCTATCTATCTATCTATCTATCTATCTATCTATCTATCTATCTATCTATCTATCTATCTATCTATCTATCTATCTATCTATCTATCTATCTATCTATCTATCTATCTATCTATCTATCTATCTATCTATCTATCTATCTATCTATCTATCTATCTATCTATCTATCTATCTATCTATCTATCTATCTATCTATCTATCTATCACTATCTATCTATCTATCTATCTATCTATCTATCTATCTATCTATCTATCTATCTATCTATCTATCTATCTATCTATCTATCTATCTATCTATCTATCTATCTATCTATCTATCTATCTATCTATCTATCTATCTATCTATCTATCTATCTATCTATCTATCTATCTATCTATCTATCTATCTATCTATCTATCTATCTATCTATCTATCTATCTATCTATCTATCTATCTATCTATCTATCTATCTATCTATCTATCTATCTATCTATCTATCTATCTATCTATCTATCTATCTATCTATCTATCTATCTATCTATCTATCTATCTATCTATCTATCTATCTATCTATCTATCTATCTATCTATCTATCTATCTATCTATCTATCTATCTATCTATCTATCTATCTATCTATCTATCTATCTATCTATCTATCTATCTATCTATCTATCTATCTATCTATCTATCTATCTATCTATCTATCTATCTATCTATCTATCTATCTATCTATCTATCTATCTATCTATCTATCTATCTATCTATCTATCTATCTATCTATCTATCTATCTATCTATCTATCTATCTATCTATCTATCTATCTATCTATCTATCTATCTATCTATCTATCTATCTATCTATCTATCTATCTATCTATCTATCTATCTATCTATCTATCTATCTATCTATCTATCTATCTATCTATCTATCTATCTATCTATCTATCTATCTATCTATCTATCTATCTATCTATCTATCTATCTATCTATCTATCTATCTATCTATCTATCTATCTATCTATCTATCTATCTATCTATCTATCTATCTATCTATCTATCTATCTATCTATCTATCTATCTATCTATCTATCTATCTATCTATCTATCTATCTATCTATCTATCTATCTATCTATCTATCTATCTATCTATCTATCTATCTATCTATCTATCTATCTATCTATCTATCTATCTATCTATCTATCTATCTATCTATCTATCTATCTATCTATCTATCTATCTATCTATCTATCTATCTATCTATCTATCTATCTATCTATCTATCTATCTATCTATCTATCTATCTATCTATCTATCTATCTATCTATCTATCTATCTATCTATCTATCTATCTATCTATCTATCTATCTATCTATCTATCTATCTATCTATCTATCTATCTATCTATCTATCTATCTATCTATCTATCTATCTATCTATCTATCTATCTATCTATCTATCTATCTATCTATCTATCTATCTATCTATCTATCTATCTATCTATCTATCTATCTATCTATCTATCTATCTATCTATCTATCTATCTATCTATCTATCTATCTATCTATCTATCTATCTATCTATCTATCTATCTATCTATCTATCTATCTATCTATCTATCTATCTATCTATCTATCTATCTATCTATCTATCTATCTATCTATCTATCTATCTATCTATCTATCTATCTATCTATCTATCTATCTATCTATCTATCTATCTATCTATCTATCTATCTATCTATCTATCTATCTATCTATCTATCTATCTATCTATCTATCTATCTATCTATCTATCTATCTATCTATCTATCTATCTATCTATCTATCTATCTATCTATCTATCTATCTATCTATCTATCTATCTATCTATCTATCTATCTATCTATCTATCTATCTATCTATCTATCTATCTATCTATCTATCTATCTATCTATCTATCTATCTATCTATCTATCTATCTATCTATCTATCTATCTATCTATCTATCTATCTATCTATCTATCTATCTATCTATCTATCTATCTATCTATCTATCTATCTATCTATCTATCTATCTATCTATCTATCTATCTATCTATCTATCTATCTATCTATCTATCTATCTATCTATCTATCTATCTATCTATCTATCTATCTATCTATCTATCTATCTATCTATCTATCTATCTATCTATCTATCTATCTATCTATCTATCTATCTATCTATCTATCTATCTATCTATCTATCTATCTATCTATCTATCTATCTATCTATCTATCTATCTATCTATCTATCTATCTATCTATCTATCTATCTATCTATCTATCTATCTATCTATCTATCTATCTATCTATCTATCTATCTATCTATCTATCTATCTATCTATCTATCTATCTATCTATCTATCTATCTATCTATCTATCTATCTATCTATCTATCTATCTATCTATCTATCTATCTATCTATCTATCTATCTATCTATCTATCTATCTATCTATCTATCTATCTATCTATCTATCTATCTATCTATCTATCTATCTATCTATCTATCTATCTATCTATCTATCTATCTATCTATCTATCTATCTATCTATCTATCTATCTATCTATCTATCTATCTATCTATCTATCTATCTATCTATCTATCTATCTATCTATCTATCTATCTATCTATCTATCTATCTATCTATCTATCTATCTATCTATCTATCTATCTATCTATCTATCTATCTATCTATCTATCTATCTATCTATCTATCTATCTATCTATCTATCTATCTATCTATCTATCTATCTATCTATCTATCTATCTATCTATCTATCTATCTATCTATCTATCTATCTATCTATCTATCTATCTATCTATCTATCTATCTATCTATCTATCTATCTATCTATCTATCTATCTATCTATCTATCTATCTATCTATCTATCTATCTATCTATCTATCTATCTATCTATCTATCTATCTATCTATCTATCTATCTATCTATCTATCTATCTATCTATCTATCTATCTATCTATCTATCTATCTATCTATCTATCTATCTATCTATCTATCTATCTATCTATCTATCTATCTATCTATCTATCTATCTATCTATCTATCTATCTATCTATCTATCTATCTATCTATCTATCTATCTATCTATCTATCTATCTATCTATCTATCTATCTATCTATCTATCTATCTATCTATCTATCTATCTATCTATCTATCTATCTATCTATCTATCTATCTATCTATCTATCTATCTATCTATCTATCTATCTATCTATCTATCTATCTATCTATCTATCTATCTATCTATCTATCTATCTATCTATCTATCTATCTATCTATCTATCTATCTATCTATCTATCTATCTATCTATCTATCTATCTATCTATCTATCTATCTATCTATCTATCTATCTATCTATCTATCTATCTATCTATCTATCTATCTATCTATCTATCTATCTATCTATCTATCTATCTATCTATCTATCTATCTATCTATCTATCTATCTATCTATCTATCTATCTATCTATCTATCTATCTATCTATCTATCTATCTATCTATCTATCTATCTATCTATCTATCTATCTATCTATCTATCTATCTATCTATCTATCTATCTATCTATCTATCTATCTATCTATCTATCTATCTATCTATCTATCTATCTATCTATCTATCTATCTATCTATCTATCTATCTATCTATCTATCTATCTATCTATCTATCTATCTATCTATCTATCTATCTATCTATCTATCTATCTATCTATCTATCTATCTATCTATCTATCTATCTATCTATCTATCTATCTATCTATCTATCTATCTATCTATCTATCTATCTATCTATCTATCTATCTATCTATCTATCTATCTATCTATCTATCTATCTATCTATCTATCTATCTATCTATCTATCTATCTATCTATCTATCTATCTATCTATCTATCTATCTATCTATCTATCTATCTATCTATCTATCTATCTATCTATCTATCTATCTATCTATCTATCTATCTATCTATCTATCTATCTATCTATCTATCTATCTATCTATCTATCTATCTATCTATCTATCTATCTATCTATCTATCTATCTATCTATCTATCTATCTATCTATCTATCTATCTATCTATCTATCTATCTATCTATCTATCTATCTATCTATCTATCTATCTATCTATCTATCTATCTATCTATCTATCTATCTATCTATCTATCTATCTATCTATCTATCTATCTATCTATCTATCTATCTATCTATCTATCTATCTATCTATCTATCTATCTATCTATCTATCTATCTATCTATCTATCTATCTATCTATCTATCTATCTATCTATCTATCTATCTATCTATCTATCTATCTATCTATCTATCTATCTATCTATCTATCTATCTATCTATCTATCTATCTATCTATCTATCTATCTATCTATCTATCTATCTATCTATCTATCTATCTATCTATCTATCTATCTATCTATCTATCTATCTATCTATCTATCTATCTATCTATCTATCTATCTATCTATCTATCTATCTATCTATCTATCTATCTATCTATCTATCTATCTATCTATCTATCTATCTATCTATCTATCTATCTATCTATCTATCTATCTATCTATCTATCTATCTATCTATCTATCTATCTATCTATCTATCTATCTATCTATCTATCTATCTATCTATCTATCTATCTATCTATCTATCTATCTATCTATCTATCTATCTATCTATCTATCTATCTATCTATCTATCTATCTATCTATCTATCTATCTATCTATCTATCTATCTATCTATCTATCTATCTATCTATCTATCTATCTATCTATCTATCTATCTATCTATCTATCTATCTATCTATCTATCTATCTATCTATCTATCTATCTATCTATCTATCTATCTATCTATCTATCTATCTATCTATCTATCTATCTATCTATCTATCTATCTATCTATCTATCTATCTATCTATCTATCTATCTATCTATCTATCTATCTATCTATCTATCTATCTATCTATCTATCTATCTATCTATCTATCTATCTATCTATCTATCTATCTATCTATCTATCTATCTATCTATCTATCTATCTATCTATCTATCTATCTATCTATCTATCTATCTATCTATCTATCTATCTATCTATCTATCTATCTATCTATCTATCTATCTATCTATCTATCTATCTATCTATCTATCTATCTATCTATCTATCTATCTATCTATCTATCTATCTATCTATCTATCTATCTATCTATCTATCTATCTATCTATCTATCTATCTATCTATCTATCTATCTATCTATCTATCTATCTATCTATCTATCTATCTATCTATCTATCTATCTATCTATCTATCTATCTATCTATCTATCTATCTATCTATCTATCTATCTATCTATCTATCTATCTATCTATCTATCTATCTATCTATCTATCTATCTATCTATCTATCTATCTATCTATCTATCTATCTATCTATCTATCTATCTATCTATCTATCTATCTATCTATCTATCTATCTATCTATCTATCTATCTATCTATCTATCTATCTATCTATCTATTAAGAAAAATTTGCCATGCCCACTTTTACGACCTCTTTTTTTTAATATATCTACCCAAAATAGAAAAACGGATGCTCGAATATTGGTAATATGACTGGTATTTGATAAGTCAATTAAATACATATGCAAATACATTAATAAAGGATTCAATTAAAAAATTAATAAAAAATATTTCAGAATTGTTAATTTTAAAAGAAAGTCTTAACAAAGTAATAAGTTAAAAACTTTAACTACCAACCCGGGCAACGCCGGGTAAAATTAGGTAGTAAAAAATGAAAATAAATTTTGCAATTTATAATTTTTTTTTTTTTTTTTTGATTAAGTAGTGACAATTGGAAACTAACTCCCGTTAATAAAATTTTAAATAATTTTTACGCACACTGGTCACAATTAACAAAAAATTTAAAATACATTTTTTTTAAGGCTCGGCAATTTCAAATCAATTTAAACAACTTACAAACAATTTAGTGGCTATTTTTATTACACTTAAGAAAATTTTTATTGGCAATTTCTGAAATTAAATAAAAGTGAAATTTTTCCTGCACAATTAACACAGTGGTTTAACTTAAATTATTTAAATATATAAATATATTGAAAATTTTATACACGTTTTGCACATTGAAAATACGAGTATTCTAATCATGAATAAAGCGTAATTAAAATTTCTAATATAATTAAATTAATTAGTTGGAAAAAATTCAAGTGAAAAATAATTTATTTTACGAAATTTTTCTATTTTTTAAAACATATTAAAAACAAGTAAGAGTGGTATATTCGGCTTTGCCAATTCTTGGATACACTTCGCCAATGGTGTTCCAAAAGTACTTAATGTAATTCCTAGCAATATTTGGTTATACTAGTATTATATGCAAAGAGTCTTTAAAATTAAGAGTCGGTAAACGAAAAGCTTTTCGGTGGCGTCATCATCTAGAATAGTTATGGACCCAAAGGTTAGGTTGGGCAGGTGGCTGATGTCTAGAGAAGCTTCACTTGGGTTCTAAAGTGGTCCCTTTGTTAATGATAATGATTACTAGACTACAAATAGAGAATGCTTATTTAAGCTAGCCAGTAGCTTCGAAATAAAATAGACACATATTTTACGAACATTTAATAAAGTTCGATAGACCAGATAAACCATGCACAAAAGATGGTTCAAAATGTAGATGCCCTTAGATTTGCAAAGCACATCGATTTAATGAAGATAAAGTATTCTGGCATGCAACCCAAACTGATTTAGGTCAAAGCTTTAACAATGATTGTCAATGTATACAAGCCTTAAAATTATAGGGTATACACTCTTAGTTTTGAATACACACGTGAAATATATAGCTTTTGAATAGATGAATATCAGCTTTGTCGGAAAAGTTATTAAAGATTTACTTGTTAATCTGAAGTTAGTTAACTAATTAAAATGAACACTTCATCAATAATATTTGGGATGTATTGTTCTTTCGATCTGTCCGATGGATGTTTGGAAAGTTTTGCTCTAGTTCTTTGTGCAATTATAATGTGATTTAATTTATCAGCATTAAAGTGATTCCCGGTCGGGGTTATATGGGAGATTTTACTAAATGTGAACAGAGCTCGCCCATTTTCAATACCGAACTTTTTAAGAGATCACAAATACTTTTATCAAATGTTGCCCTCTAGAAAGTTTATTTTAGGCGCTATCGCCCTGAATAACAATATTGTACAACGTCTTTATACTAAATGTCATCATTGTATCTATTATAATTTGTCATTTATTAGCTACTAAGAGATTGCCTCAGGCGAAGTTATACGGAAGCAATTGTCAAACGTAAACGGATTTCTCCCAATTGCAATTAAATTTTCATTGATATGTGAGATACATACATATGTTGGTTTTGAACGCACTTAGCTGCATTTTTGTACTTCCTAGGAAGATTACCTATAATTTGATATATAATACATTCATAAATGTTATCATAATGATCAAAAGTCAGACACAAAATTAAAATAATTGCAGTGTGTCTGTCTGCTAAAATCAGATTTGTGGAGCTCCTGGAAGGTATAAAGTAGGGTTTGCAAAAAAACAGTGAAAATTAGAAACCGCGGTTTTGGTTTTAAAACACCCAAAACCGGCCTGTTGCCGCCACTGGCAAAACCGCTTAAATAATAAGCTTTTTTACTTAGCCTTATTTAAAATTTATCTAATCATTTTTGGAAATGTCAAAATTATCCGTTCGGAGTAAAGGCTTCGCGCGCTAGACATAGCTCCTCCATTTTATTTTATTATTTTAAAACTTTGTACTTAGCTGGCTAGCGTGGTGATAAGTCTTCACTCCTTAAGATTTTCTTAACATTTTCTAGTGGTTTCCATACCAAAAAGAATTTTAATCTAAGAGAATTAGGTCAATAAATCTATGTTTGGAAATTGATCTGGTGTTCCTTTTATTCAAAATCTAGTGGAAATCATTAGCGAGGCGGATTCCTCACCCCAACATTTTAAAATTCTTTTTGTGTTTTACACGTTTCCTATAAAATCAACAGACGAAGCTGAAGATTCGCCTAGAAGCGCCCTGCATTGCCAATCTCGCAGTAAGTACAAATGGAATTAGAAGGCCAACAAAAAATGCCAAACTGTCCCAAGTGTCTTAATCCCCCTGACCAAAATATGATAAGTTGCACAAAATGCCAAAAAACCTATCATGTTTCATGCACAAATGCCACATCAGACCAAACATCAGCCCTAACTTTCAAATGTTTTGCTTGTAAGAGCCCTCCGGCAGAATCAGTTAAAAGCACCTTAAGTCGCTCTTCCAATAAATCAGCCAGAAGAGTACAATTAGAACTCCAACGACTAGAAGAAGAGCGTACTGTTTCAATGGAATATATTTCCAAAAAGTATCAAATAATAAACCAACATGAACAGGAGGTCAACAGTGATGCCTCATCCCATCATTCATTTTCTGTTCGCAGCTGGTTAAATGAACTTCCAAACCATTTTGATTCTGCAGAACAAGTCCAGTCTGATTTACCGGCAGCTCCTGAAAATATAAATAAAAACAAAACAACCAAACAAGCAGCTCAGCTGCCTGAAGACACTGTTTATTTAAGCATGCCACCTTATATAAATAATGCATCTAACAATAATAATTCAGGTGGAATTAATATGCCGCAAAAACGTTCATATATTCTGCCGGACATAAGTAACGCTGCTACGATGTCGTCATCTGCACCCGCTGTATCAAGTTTTACTTCGGGACCCGCCACCACTAGTGGCTTTCAATCACGACAGCAGCCTCACTATCAATCGGTCTCATTTGAACCTCAAGTTTCAACAACTCACACAACGGCTTGCCACATTCCACCAATAATTTCTAATGTGCATCATTTTAATCCTTGCCAAAACATGACGGCCCCCATTGGCCATTCAACACAACACACGTTCAATTCCAATGCACCGAACGCAACCACATCAAACAACACTTTAAGTGTACCACCGAATTTATTTACAGATTATAACCAAAACTTGAGTCAAGGTCAGCTTCAAGCACGTCAATCTTTGCCGAAAGAACTCCCTGCCTTCTCCGGCCAACCAGAAGAATGGCCCTTGTTTTCGTCCACATTTGAATGGTCCACTAATATCTGTGGATTCACGGAAGCCGAAAACCTCATAAGGTTACAAAAATCACTTACCGGAGAAGCATTAAAAAAAAGTTCAACACGTACTAGTACACCCATCCAATGTCAATTGGGTCATGTCAATTTTGAAGCTTTTGTACGGCCAACCAGAAAATATAGTAAACTCTATAAAAAATCGAATTAAATTAACACCCCCAGTAGATGAAAATAACTTACCTTCATTTACCACATTTGCAATTAACGTAAAGAGTTTAATTGCAACAATTGAAGCTTCCAATTTAAATAATGAAATCAATAATACTTCACTTCTCCAAGAATTAGTACAAAAATTACCACCATCTTTTCAATTACAATGGGGTACACAAAAATTACAGCTGTTAAATCAAAATAAAAATCCTAACATGTATGAATTCTCCAATTGGATTTTTAACATTGGAATTTCTGCTACATGTATAACAGTTGAAAGCTCTTCCCATGTTAACAGACAAAAGTCCCACACTGTTAGTAACAGCAATAAAAAAGCTTTCGTACATACTCATAATGAAGATCACCGAAAATGTTTTGTATGTAGCAACAACAATTGCAAATCAATTGCTACTTGTCAAAAATACTTATCTCTTAATCGTGGAGATAAATGGAATATAATAAGAGAACACAAACTGTGTAGAATTTGTTTGTGTAAACATTTTGGAGAATGCAAGAAAAGAGTACAATGTGGAGTGGAAGGGTGTCAATATTATCATCATTCTTCTTTACACCGATATTCTAATGAAGGGACAACAAATAACAACAATCAAGAGCCAAAGATAAACAATCAAAAAAGTTTAACCAGAAGTGAAAATATTAATACACATAATTCTAAAGTGAAAGAAATTTTATTTAAAATAATACCAGTGACAGTTCATGGAAAAAATAAAGATATAAAAACCTTCGCATTTATTGACGAAGGTTCCTCCATTAGTTTAATGGATAAAAAATTAATGGACGAATTAGAAATTTCTGGGACGACTAGCCCCCTATGGCTCAAGTGGACTGGAGGTATTGAAAGATGTGAAAACAGTTCCAAAAAATTAACAATACGTATTTCAGGCTACAACAAAAACAAAAAGGTGACGATTAATGTATGTACTGTAAGTAAATTAGATTTACCCACACAGTCTCTGGATTATAAAAAATTGGCAAACAAATTTCATCATTTAAGAAATTTGCCAATAAAAAGCTATAGTGATGCTGTGCCTAAGATACTTATTGGCCTCAACCATTTCAATTTGGGAATTTCTACAAATATGAGGCAAGGTGGTCCTCATGAACCTGTAGCAGTAAATACAAAGATTGGATGGATGATTTATGGAGCTATTTCTTCAAACGCAAAACCAAGTAAGCAATTTAATTACCATATTTGTGAGTGCAGTGAAAGTGATGAAGGGTTAGATGAACTAGTGAAGAGTTTTTATTCCCTGGATAGCTTAGGGATTTGTTGTAAAGATCCACTAGTTAGTAAAGGTGATGAGCGTGCCCTTAGTCTTTTAAAAAATTACACAAGACAAAGAGAAGACGGACATTTTGAGGTTCCTCTACTGTGGAAATGTGATATTTTGAGTTTACCCAATAGCTATGATATGGCTCTAAGGCGTCTGCTATGCTTAGAGCGAAAATTATTGCATGATTCTGAACTTCTTAATATTTTTAAAAATACAATTGAAAAATACACCTCCAAGGGTTATATACGAAAATTAAACCGTAAAGAATTATCGCACAGTGGTGGTAAAGAGTGGTATCTGCCCATTTTTGCAGTTTTTAACAAAAATAAGCCCGGTAAATCTCGTGTCGTTTGGGATGCTGCGGCTAAATCGAATGGAGTCTCCTTGAACTCGTTTCTACTAAAGGGACCTGACCTGCTGTCATCTTTGCCAGCCATTTTATTTTCATTTCGGTTGAAAGCAGTTGCTGTCTGTGGTGACATAGAAGAAATGTTTCATCAGATTTTTATTAGGCCTGAAGACAGAGATGTTCAAAGATTTTTATGGCGTGATTGTGACCAATCTAAGCAGCCTGATGTATATGTAATGGACGTAATGATTTTCGGAGCTTCGTGTGCTCCTAGCATTTCTCAATATATTAAAAATTTTAATGCCACTCAATATGAAAATAAATACCCTGTGGCTTCAAGGTCAATAAAAGAAAATCATTATGTTGATGACTTTTTAGAATCGGTTGACACTCCACAAGAGGCTACAGATTTAGTTTCGGAGGTAAAATTTATTCACCAACAATGTGGATTTAATATTCGAAATTGGATTTCAAACAATGAGGAGGTGATGAACACAGTGTCCAACATATCTTCTACTAGTGAAAAATGTTTGAACTTTAATGAAGAAAACAAAGTAGACAAAGTTCTTGGGGTGTTTTGGGAACACAAAGAAGACGTTATTACGTTTAAAATTGCACCGCGGTTTATAAGCAGTGAGATATTTTGCTGTAGAAAAATACCAACTAAGCGCGAAATGCTTCGTTTAGTAATGTCCATCTACGACCCCCTTGGTCTTATTGGGAATATTATCATGTATGTTAAAATCCTTCTTCAAGAAGTATGGCGGTGTAAAACAGATTGGGACGAAGAAATTTCTGATGAGCTTATGGCAAAATGGATACAGTGGGTCTCAATTTTACCAGACATTCAACAAATTAAAATTCACCGCTGCTATTTAAAATGTTTACTAAATTACGATGGCATCGATGTGCAGCTACATACTTTTGTGGATGCTAGTAAGGACGGATATGCCGCTGTGTGCTACTTTCGTCTGGTTAAAAATGAAACAGTATTTTGTTCATTAATAGGTTCTAAAACAAGAGTCGCCCCAATGAAAATAACTTCGGTTCCACGACTTGAACTTATGGCCGCACTAATAGGTGCTAGGTTTGGAAAATTTATTTGCGATAATCACAAAATCACGATCAAAAATAAATTTTTCTGGTCAGATTCTAAAACAGTTTTGAGTTGGCTCAATTCTGATCATAGAAAATATAGTCAATTTGTAGCCTTTCGTGTGACTGAAATTTTAGAACTGAGTTCCATTAATGATTGGCGATGGACTCCAACAAAAGAAAATGTCGCAGATGAAGCCACTAAGTGGGCTCGAATCCCCCGGGTTTCTATAACTAGCAGATGGTTCCAGGGACCAGAATTTTTATATCATCCCCAAGATGAATGGCCAGGTGCAAAAAATTTCGACGATGCTACACCTGAGGAAATGGTACACAAATCGTTTATAATATCTGCTAAGGAAAACGTTATAAATGAAAAGAGATTTTCAAGGTGGAATAGGATGCTTCGAGCCACCGCTTATTTTTTCCGCTTCATTGAAAATTGTAGATCGGAGGCAAAACTAAAAGGCGAGTTAACTCTTGAAGAGCTACGAAAGGCAGAAAACTTTTTAGTCCGGCAAGCTCAGACTGAAAAGTATTCTACAGAAATTGCTACTTTAAAATCGAAAACAAATATTCCGAAAAATAGTGAGATTTATACGAAATCACCCTTCATGGACGAATATGGAGTTTTAAGAGTAGATGGCAGAATTGATAATGCAAATGTTGCTGAAGAACGAAAACATCCCATCATATTGCCCAAATCAAGCTACATTACAACTTTAATTATACTTTACTACCATTCAAAATATTATCATATTAACCACGAAACGGTGATCAACGAGATTCGTCAAAAATATTTGATTTCTAAACTACGTGCTGTTTTTAAATCTATAACTCGAAATTGTCAGTGGTGTAAAATTAACAAGGTGGTGCCACAAGTTCCAGAAATGGCTAAGTTACCTCGTGCTCGCCTAGCATCTTTTAAGGCGCCGTTTACATATACAGGCTTGGACTTCTTTGGACCCATGATGGTTAACGTAAATCGACATAAGGAGAAGAGATACGGTTGTTTATTTACATGTTTGACGACCAGAGCAATTCACATAGAAATTGCTTATTCATTAACAACAAGTTCGTGCATCTTGGCCATTCGAAATTTTATGGCCCGAAGAGGAATTCCACTTGAATTTTTTAGTGACAACGGCACTAACTTTATTGGCGCGGAACGAGAACTTCGAGAAGCTCTTGAAGA
This sequence comes from Stomorhina lunata, assembly GCA_933228675.1. NCBI lineage: Eukaryota > Metazoa > Arthropoda > Insecta > Diptera > Rhiniidae > Stomorhina > Stomorhina lunata. Next base: position 57,629,919 of record OW121741.1, on the reverse strand, counting down.
CGTCAACCAAGATGAATTTGTTAAAACTTTTACCACTACAACAACAAAATGGAACTTCAATCCACCAGCTTCTCCACATATGGGAGGTGCTTGGGAGAGACTTGTGCGCTCTGTCAAAACAGTTTTTTATAAAATAAACACAATAAGGGCCCCGGGTGATGAGCTCCTTTTGAGCATGATGATAGAGGTTGAAAACATTATAAATTCTAGGCCTCTTGCCTATGTTCCCATCGATAATGAAAATGATGAGGCATTGACTCCTAACCATTTTCTATTGGGTAGTTCCAGTGGTCTAAAGCCGATGTCAACTTGTGATGACAGCGCCATAGTTTTAAAACAAAATTGGCGTATTTCGCAACAGTACGCGAACTTATTTTGGAAAAGGTGGTTGGCTGAATATTTGCCCTCATTAACTTGTAGATCCAAATGGTTCGAAAAGCAAAAAACTTTATGTCAGGGGGACTTGGTAATTATTGTTGATCCTTCTCTCCCTAGAAATGTTTGGCTACGAGGAAAAGTACTTGAAACGAGATTGGCAAAAGATGGACAAGTAAGAAGTGCGAAGATTCAAACTAAGAACGGTGTCATGGAGAGGCCTGTAGCGAAGCTTGCAGTTTTAGACGTGGCTTTCCGTGAAGAGTATGCCATCGAAGATCCTTCTTGTCACACTGCGGGGGGGAATGTTGCCGCCACTGGCAAAACCGCTTAAATAATAAGCTTTTTTACTTAGCCTTATTTAAAATTTATCTAATCATTTTTGGAAATGTCAAAATTATCCGTTCGGAGTAAAGGCTTCGCGCGCTAGACATAGCTCCTCCATTTTATTTTATTATTTTAAAACTTTGTACTTAGCTGGCTAGCGTGGTGATAAGTCTTCACTCCTTAAGATTTTCTTAACATTTTCTAGTGGTTTCCATACCAAAAAGAATTTTAATCTAAGAGAATTAGGTCAATAAATCTATGTTTGGAAATTGATCTGGTGTTCCTTTTATTCAAAATCTAGTGGAAATCATTAGCGAGGCGGATTCCTCACCCCAACAGGCCGGTTTCGGTTCGGTTTTCGGTTTTTTAAATAAAACTATTTCAGTTTAAATTTATAGGAAAATTTAGATAACTACATAAAAACATATTATAATTTAATATTAAAATTCAGGAAAATAATTCAGGTTTTTTAAATATGAGGGATTTCTTAAATAAGTCTTGTTTCTTTTGGAGAAACTGCGGAGCCCCTTTAGCGTGATTAATATTTGCATCCGAGCGACAAATTGCTTCAATAGTATTTTAACAAATAGCAACGATTTTAAAGAATTTAAAATTTCAAAGTCGATAGAATGAAGCAAATCTAAGGTCGACAGCATTTCTAAACTCTCATGAATACTTTGTTTTAGAAGCAGAAATCTAAGAGTAATCTTAATTCACGATTATGATGCTTTTTAACGCTTGTTTGAAAAATATTATAACGAACTGACGAATTTTTGAAATACCGAACAGTTTTTCTTACAGCCTTTAGGTTCAAATGTATATGGGCAATCGGTTTTAAATGAGTCAAAGTTTTATCGTCGCCGTCTTCAAAATTGATTTTCAGATACAAATTTGATATTAGCTGCTGCTCCATGTATAGTACATGCTGCGATGTTTGTATCAAGTGAAATATTAAACTCCATTAGCCTTTGTCTAATGGTTTCTTTCCTTTGCTTGAAATTCATAAAATACGGCCCAGGTTATAAAATTTACCATGAGAATCGTTAATATTTACGTACCGTCTTCCCCTTACACCTTTGTACACCATTGTACACCATTGTTACACCATTGTAAACACCTTTTGCTTGTTTAATTCTTCTACTTCATTAAATAGACAAATTACGTGCAAATTTATGATAAGCTAATGTTATTTCTGAACAATATCAACAAAAAATAATGAAAAATAAATAGCTAAAACCGCGGTTTTTTCTACGGTTTTCGGTTTCGGTTTTGTGGCACAAAAACCGAGGTTTCGGTTAAAACCGAACTGCAAACCCTAGTATAAAGTATAGGGTATAGGATATCGTCTCACCCTAAATTTCGTCATTGTCGATCAAAACAACTGAAATATCGCTTGAACACTAAATTATATCTACCACAAATTACCGAATGCATCAGAGTTTAGGTAATCCCCTGCGAAGTACGCTATTAAATTTCATCAAAATAAACATCTGAGATATCGACAAAACAGGAGCTCCAAAATCTTGACTACAACAGAAAAAAGGAGAGACAGGTAGACGGACGGACAGACTGGTAGGCGGACGGACAGACAAACAGACGGACGGACGTCGCGAAATCAATTCTCCTGCCGATTCTGAGTCGATCGGTATTCATAATGGTAAAATAAATGGTATTCATAATCAGATTTGTAGAGTTTATATATCAGATTTTAGGAAATCCTCCCACAAAACACGCTGTCAAATTTCATCACAATCGGTCCATAAACACCTGAGATATCGCTGAAACAATACTTACAAAATGTCAATAAAATTTCTTAGACACGTACTTTAGGCAATTTGCTGAACATCACAAGTAGTGTTTTGGCGATATCTCAGTTGGACCGCTTTTGATAAAATTTAATAACGTACTGATATAAAATTTATGTATGTCCGTGCTAAAGGAGGATGGTTTTTCCTATTTCTGCATTTCAGTTTTTTAACAAACATTCTCTAATGCGTACTTTGGGCAATTTGCAATACATCAAATTTAGTGTTTTGGCAATATCTCAGTGGTTTATGGACCGATTTTGATAACATTTTACAGAGAACCATTTCCTACAATCTGATATATTATATATTATCACATGTACACCAGGAGTATCCTTTTGCTCTTGTTATTTAAAAGTGTGTTTCAATCAAAAATTTTAAAATTTTCGTCTAATTTTTGGTATTTTTTCGATATTTTCGGTGTTTAATATTTTCGGGTTTTTAATTTATGTAGGTCCATCCTCCAGGGGCTTCAGAAACTTGATTTCAACAGACAGATTCTCGATTAATCGATTCTCCTCCCGATTCTGAGTCGATCGGTATAATTTTTATGGGGTCTACGATCACTAATATTAAAATTACAAACGGAATCACAAACTTATAATACCCTTTCACCTATTGGTGAAGGGTATAATAAAAATAAATTTTGCAATTTTAAAATTTTTTTTGGAATTAATTAGTGGCAATTGGAAATTAACTCCCGTTAATAAAATTTGAAATAATTTTTATGCACAGTGGTCACAATTAACAAAAAATTTTAAATACATTTTTTTAAGGCTCGGCAATTTCAAATCAATTTAAACAACTTACAAACAATTTAGTGGCTATTTGTTTTGTTCTCAAAAAAATTTTTAATTACACTAAAGAAAATTTTTGTTGGCCATTTCTGAAATTAAATAAAAGTGAAATTTAACGCAAATTATTTGAATATATAAATATATTGAAAATTTTATACACATTTTGCACATTGAAATTATTCTAATCGTGAATAAAACGTAATTAAAATTTCTAATATAATCAAAGGAATTAGTTGCTTTGTAAATGATACCAATTGGAAAAAAGGCTTTTAGCAGTTTTTGGACTTTTAATAGAAATTTTTAAACTTTTTAAGCAATTTCTAGCTATTTAAATAAAAATTCGTTATTTGTTACTTAATTCTAGTTAATCCACAGGAAACCCTTTTGCATTACATACACATTAAAATAAAATAAAACTTTTTATTATTGTAATAAATATTTTTTTGATAAAACCAAAAAAATGTTGGTGGGGAAACCTTTTTCGACGCGTTCGATGGTTGGTAAGGATATCTTTTCATTTTTTCCGAGACAGAATAAATAAGAATTATTGTGTCAACAATTATTAAACTTATTATTTCCCAGACTTTTGTTATTGCTTTTTGGCAATTAAGACAAAAGTCCTATAAAGGGGGTTCAAAAAAGATTAAAATAAACAAAAGTTTTTTTAAAACTTGGTACAGGTGCAGTCGTATATTTGTTAAAAAGGGTTATTAAAAATTTTGGGACATCAAACATTTAATTTAAAAGTTTTACTTGTTAGTGTATTTACTTTTCAGTGTATTGCACTGAGATCCCAATTTATTACAATTGTTTATTATAGTAATAAATATTTTTTTACTATTGTAATAAATAGTTTTATCAAAAAACTATTTGTTACAATAATAAAAATCATCTTTAAAACATTTATACAATTATAAAATCTGCCCAAATGCAAATTACAAAGTATATTGGCTAAAATACTCGTCTTCTTACAAGATAGTTGCTTACCTTAAAGTTAACAGCATTTATTCTCCTTTTATCTATTATAAAGATTTTAAGTGCCTTTGCCAAGGTCTGATATTTTTCAACCCTTATCTACGGTAGTCAAGATTGAATTCCAAATAACAAAGGATGCATCAATCTCGTATTCAAAGTACACTAGGGCCCCGACTTGCGTCGTTAATTGGGACCGGAGAATTGCGACGCAAATCGAAACGACGCAAATCGAATCACTTTTTTCCATATAAATGTATTAAGATTTAATTTATTGGGACCGAAAACTTAAAAAAAAAGCAATACATTTTATATTTTTGATAAAAAACAAGGATAAAAACATTTTTATTTATTTCATTTAATTCAACAAATGTTTTTAATTATTATAAAGAAATAACAAAACAATAAATTAACAAAAAACATAACAAAAATTAATAAAAATCATTTATATGCACAAAACTAAAAAGAAATAATAAATAAATTAAAGATAAAAGGATACTTTATTTATTGTAGCTTATGTTAAGCTCTCTTCAGATGATGAATCCAAATGAACAAGACTTAAATCCATTTGATTAGGTGGTCTTATTGTTTTATTAACAAAATTGTCTAAGGTTTGTTGAACTTTTAAAGATTTTTTTTGTTGATATATTTCCTTGTAACAACTGATGGCTTGATCAACAGATGCTGCTACGCTCGTGCTACGATTTTCGTCAGGATCATTTTCAGAAAATATATCCAATGCCTGGGAAATTAATTGCATAGCCTTGGAAATATTCACGATTGTTAATTTTTTTTCTTCCACTGCATCATCACTTATTATAACATCTTTTTCCAAAGCGTGTTTAGTATTAATGGAGAACAAATTTTCATTATCAAGCTCCTCATCATGGGAAAGCAAAAGTTCATTAATATCATCTTCCTCCATTCCTTCAAATTCAGCATCTCTAGCTAAATTAACCAACTCATTACAAATATTTTGAACATCATCGACACAATTATCATCGACCGTAGTACGTTCGGGCCACAATTGCCGCCAACTTCCTTTCATAGAGGTTTCCTTGACTTCCTCCCAAGACAAATGTATGTTTTCAATGGCTTTCACTATGTTGTAGCTTTTCCAAAAGTCTTTCATTGAGAGTTCATCATTTCTTTCTGTTGTTTCAAGAAGCTGCCGGAAAGTTCGTCGTAAATAATACATTTTGAAGTTTGATATTACGCCCTGATCCATAGGTTGTATGAGTGATGTTGTGTTCGGCGGCATAAAGACAACTTTCACCTGCTCGGATAAGTCATCAGAAAAAACTGGATGTCCTGGTGCGTTATCGACTAATAAAAGCATTTTGAATTCAATTTGTTGAGAGGAACAATAGCTTTTAAATTCAGGAATAGCACAATTTTCTAACCAATCTTTAAACAGGGTTGCAGTCATCCAAGCCTTTTTATTAGCGCGCCAATGCACCGGGAGACCTTTTTTGTTTATATTTTTCATTGCTCTTGGATTTTCTGATTGGTATATCAAAAAGGGTTTAAATTTAAAATCTCCTTCTGCATTTCCGCCCAACAGAAGTGTTAGCCGGTCCTTCGCAGCTTTATGTCCAGGGCATGATTTTTCGTTTTTTGATAAATAAGTTCTGGACGGTAGCCTTTTCCAAAAAAGACCTGTTTCATCAGCATTCAAAATCTGCTTAGAAGAATAGCCCCCTGTTTCAATTATGGCTTTCAGTTCGAGCTTAAACTTTTCTGAAGCTACCAAGTCTGCACTGGCCGACTCTCCCTTTAGTGCAACATTATGTAAATTCGCTCGAGTTTTAAAGCGGTTAAACCAACCGTTACTGGCCTCGAAATCTTCAGAATTTCCGTTACTACCGGATGGAGAATTTTTCTTGAGGTCGCAATAAATAGAAAGAGCTTTATTTTTTATAAGATCTTTGCTTAGTGGCATTCTTTTCTTATTTTGATCGTGTATCCAAATTGAAAGGAGAGACTCCATCTTAACCAATAAAGGATTTCTTGCTATGGTATCTTGTTTGGTTTGGAGTGGTGTAGAAATTTTAGCTAATTGATTTATTTTATCACTGTCTCTACTGCAGATGGTCCTTACTGTTGTAGGTGCTAGTCCAAGAGCTCTTCCTATATCCACAGCTTTTTCTCCAGATTTAAACCGTTTAATTACGTCTAATTTAAGTTCCAAACTTATCACTTTTCGTTTATTTTGACTCATCTTTTATTTTCTTACGACACCTATTCTGGTCAATCGCACACTAAACTCCTACTAGAAACATGCAGCTATTCTAAGCGCCACTCAACTACAAACTAAAAAAGGGAATTCCCTTTTTTAAATTTCTTAAGGATGTGTATTACCAGAGGCTAAAAACTGTTAAAATTCAGAAAAATGCTATATACTATACACATACAAATGCCAAAATGGTAATGCTGCATTAAAAAAATTCAATCGCATGTAGCATTGAAAAACGAAATCAAAACGACGCAACTCGGAGTCAAACGACGCAAATCGAATCGACGCAAATCGGGGCCAAAACGACGCAAATCGAATCGACGCAAGTTGAAATTCTTACGACGCAAATCGAATTTTGCCAGTTTTTAAAAAGCGACGCAAGTTGAAACGACGCAAATCGGATCGACGCAAGTCGGGGCTCTAGTGTACAAAGGAACTTCAAATAAAAACAAAATTAAAAATATCTTTGAAAATTAAGGGAAAAAATTTCTAAATTTCTGATTCCATCAGATTTCAAAAAAATGTCTTTTCTACAAAATCGATTTGCATTTAATGCAAAAACTCTCATCTCGTTTTGCAAAAATTGCCCCCATGGTCAAAGCTTAGTGATTTTATCTTAAAAAGGTGTGAGGTAGTAGAAAGAATCTCGGATATCAAATCCGAAACTCTAAGCAACAGTAAATACTAGTTAAAAACGTTCAAACGGCAGTCGGTTCTTCGTACCGGAACGACTCGAAAATTATAGAATTCCGACCAAGGACTGCCACTACTACAACAACTAGAGAAACGTGGTCTTGTTGAGTGTAAAATTTTTGACAAAATCACAATTTAAGGATTTGCTCATAATTGAACAAATTTTCTATTCAAGAAAGAGTAAATTTCGTTAAAAAAAACAATTGTCTTTCAACTTCACATACAAAAAAACATTGTCCAAGTAAAAATACTTGTATAAATTGTGGCAAGCCACATCACACATTGCTTCACATGCGAACATTTCGTGCTATAACCGCCAAAAAGACTGAAGCGCTAAAAAATAAATTTTACAGGAGAAGCATTTTTCTAAATATCTTTCGACCATGACTAAGGAGCAATATATTGCATTAAGTTTCCAAGATATTTCTGTTTATGGCGCTAACGTCTTTTTTGCTGTCACGCTGTATAGGGTTCTACCTAGGTTAAGGCGGTTATGTCCTTTTGATTTTATTGAAACACAGATTAAAGTTTTAATTTTTTTTATTTTACATTTTTTTTATAAAATTATACATAACGTTAACTTAACCTTAAATCAACTGGTTTCGATAAGTTTTTTTTTTGTTTTTAATCAACAGGGAATTGAGAATTCGAAAAATAAGTATAATCAAGTTTTGAGAAATAACTTTGAAATACATTTTATATATCTTCCTGATCTGTTTCAGGTAGCGAATCTTTAACCGTTTCATCGCATTTCAAATTTAAAAATTCGTTGTGAAATCTTGAAGGCATTATATTTTTATCACAAAGAGCTTTTAAATCTTTAAATTTTTTTGAAGATATTTTTAAGAAATCATCATATAAACGTATGGGCCCATTTTCTATTAATGCAGCGTTACGTCTTGATCGAGCAATTGAATTGAGATCATATTCTTTAATTTCGGAGTCGTCGCAATATCCATATTTGAGTTTCATTATAGGACTATTTTTACTAAAAGAAGCAGAACGTAATGTTGGAAATGTAATTTTTATAGAAGTGGGAAACATAGCTTGGGAAAATGCTTTCCAATCTTTAAAATCTGAATTATTCATTAAAATGCATTTATAATTTTCTGTATTGGACCTTGCATTTGATATCATAGTATACCAGGCATGGGCAGAGAGTAAAATACAGTTGTTCTCTTTGGTAGAGAGTAACGAAGAGTGGACACACTGGCAGAAACACGAATTGACATTATTTAGCTTGCTTATTGATATTTTATTCAGTTGCCGCTGAACAAGCGAGACATTCGCATGCGTGGCGGAGTATCGCATTTTTTGTCTTTAAATATGCAGCACAAATTACAAAATAAGTAGTATGTAGAAAACATTTATGGAAGTTTTTTTTTATAAAAAACAATTTATTGTAGAAAGAATATATTTTTCCTTTGAAAAATTCCTTTTTCGATAAAAAGTACATTCTTTTCTATAGAAATACTTATTTTTTATAGAAAAACTTATTTTTTTTTCTATAGAAATACTTATTTGTTCTATAGAAAAACTTATTTTTTCTATAGAAAAACTTATTTTTTCTATAGAAAAACTTATTTTTTCTATAGAAAAACTTATTTTTTCTATAGAAAAACTTATTTTTTCTATAGAAAAACTTATTTTTTCTATAGAAAAACTTATTTTTTCTATAGAAAAACTTATTTTTTCTATAGAAAAACTTATTTTTTCTATAGAAAAACTTATTTTTTCTATAGAAAAACTTATTTTTTCTATAGAAAAACTTATTTTTTCTATAGAAAAACTTATTTTTTCTATAGAAAAACTTATTTTTTCTATAGAAAAACTTATTTTTTCTATAGAAAAACTTATTTTTTCTATAGAAAAACTTATTTTTTCTATAGAAAAACTTATTTTTTTCTATAGAAAAACTTATTTTTTCTATAGAAAAACTTATTTTTTCTATAGAAAAACTTATTTTTTCTATAGAAAAACTTATTTTTTCTATAGAAAAACTTATTTTTTCTATAGAAAAACTTATTTTTTCTATAGAAAAACTTATTTTTTCTATAGAAAAACTTATTTTTTCTATAGAAAAACTTATTTTTTCTATAGAAAAACTTATTTTTTCTATAGAAAAACTTATTTTTTCTATAGAAAAACTTATTTTTTCTATAGAAAAACTTTTTTTTTCTATAGAAAAACTTTTTTTTTCTATAGAAAAACTTATTTTTTCTATAGAAAAACTTATTTTTTCTATAGAAAAACTTATTTTTTCTATAGATAAACTTATTTTTTCTATAGAAAAACTTATTTTTTCTATAGAAAAACTTATTTTTTCTATAGAAAAACATATTTTTTCTATAGAAAAACTTATTTTTTCTATAGAAAAACTTATTTTTTCTATAGAAAAACTTATTTTTTCTATAGAAAAACTTATTTTTTCTATAGAAAAACTTATTTTTTCTATAGAAAAACTTATTTTTTCTATAAAAAAACTTATTTTTTCTATAATCTATCTTTTTTTCTTTTCTATAGAAAAGCTTATTTTTTCCATACAAAAAATATAAGTGTACATTTCTATAAAGGAAAATAAAAACCTATTTTTTACAAAAAAAAAATATGAAATGTTTTCTATAAAATGGTTTTATATTTAGCGTTAAAAAATATTTACATACATTTAGTCTTGCAGTGTATATGAAAAAACAGCAACAAAAAATATCAACAAAAATAACAAAACTAATAACACCCGCCACTCATGTGCATTCGTCAAAGGTTGAATGACGACTAAATTAAAGAGCATAAGAATATATTTGAAATTCGTTTTGCAAGCAATTGCTTAGAAATTCGTTTTCTGCCCATGCCTGTAGTATACCATTCACTAGGAGCCCAAATAGTTTTGTCGCGAGTAAATGACTCAATAGTGCTGTAAATAGAGTCCACAGGCATCATACAATAGTATGTCCAGGCAACAAATATGTTATTTTAATATCACGTAATGTTGGAAATGTAATTTTTATAGAAGTGGGAAACATAGCTTGGGAAAATGCTTTCCAATCTTTAAAATCTGAATTATTCATTAAAATGCATTTATAATTTTCTGGATTGGACCTTGCATTTGATATCATAGTATACCATTCACTAGGAGCCCAAATAGTTTTGTCGCGAGTAAATGACTCAATAGTGCTTTAAATAGAGTCCACAGGCATCATACAATAGTATGTCAATGCAACAAATATCTTATTTTAATATCACTTATAAAATTCGAATTTGTAAGAAAATACGCTAGTGACCAGCACAACTGTCACAGTATAGACTTAGTTTTAAGTATTCAAAAATCACAGTGAAAATTTCGTTAGTTTTTTTCAGTTGGGTACTCCAAATTACTCGATACTCTTAAATTTGAACAAAAAAGTTCATTTTTATACAAAAACTAAAAAATATATTTTACATGGATGCCTTTTATACAAGCTCTTTTTAATAAATAAGAAAAGTAAAATTTCTATACATTTAATTTTAAATTAAACGTTTGAAGCAATTTTCAAGTATCGAGTAATTACTTTGCGGTATTGAGTACCCTGAAAAACGACCAGTACCTAATACTCGGTACCAACTACACAAAATTTTGCCAAAATTAAAAAAAAACACTGATATAAAATGTTATATTTTTCCATTTTTCCACCAGCACGAATTAATTTACAAAAATGAAAAAAGACATAAGCGCCATTCATGGTAACATAATTTGTAAACAAACAGTGAATTGTACTTCAGACATTTTTGTTTTTGCTGTAAAATCACAACGGTAAATTCCATAGCCCTGATATTTTGTGACATGATGCGGATGATCATGAATAACAAATTTCAATAAAAAAACGAAAATCGCCAATCATGTCGCTACCGCCTTTTTGGCGGTTATGGCTCGATTTAATCCTTGTCGGAGAAGTAACGATTAAAGGAAAAGTAGTCAAACGAATCAGAATACTCATTCTGATTGTAACAATTCTATTTCTAATAATTCAAATTCTTAAGATGTGAATAAATGGGATGATCAACCATCAACTTCATTAGAAGCAAAATCAAAAGTAAACTTGAATTACGCTACCAATTTCACAATTTTTTTTATTGATCCTAGTTCAGAATGAACATTTATCTAAGAAAAAAAAAAAAAAAAATTTTTTAAACTTGCCTACAAGAAAATCTCGTTTTGAAATTCTAGGTATTGGTGTCCAAAGTCAAACCCCAGATAAGGGGTGTGACATATGCTTAGTGTCCAATATGAACAACTTTCGACTTAAAGTTACAGCCAGGGACTGAAAATAACGGATATTTTTGAATTTTTAAATAAAAAAAGCAAGCATTAAAATTTATCTGTTCTGAAATTCAATAACACAGTTTTGATTCGTTTGACCTAAATTTTAATTTTATCGTAAGCCTTTTATTTTTTTGATTTTTATTTTTTTGGTTAGAAATAACAGTTATTTTGTGACATTTATTATTTTAGGCAAAAATAACAGTTATTTTTGCTTTATATTTTATCGCTCAAATTATACCGGGTATTTTTGAATTATATTTTTTTTGCTCAATTTATACCGGGTATTTTTGATTTATATTATATCGCTCAAAGTATACCGGGTATTTTTGATTTATATTTTATTGCTTAATTTATACCGGGTATTTTTGATTTATATTATATCGCACAATTATACCGGGTATTTCTAATATATATTATATTGCTGAAATTATACCAGGTATTTTTGATTTATATTATATCGCTCCAAATAAACTGGGTATTTTTGATTTATATTATATCGCTCAAATTATACCGGATTTCCCATAAAAATGGGAAATTTTGAAAATTTCCCATTAAAATGGTAAATTTTGAAAATTTCCCATTAAAATGATAAATTTTGAAAATTTCCCATAAAAATGGTTAATTTTGAAAATTTCCCATAAAAATCGGAAATTTTGAAAATTCTCCATAACAATGGTAAATTTTGAAAATTCCCCATAACAATGGTAAATTTTAAAAATTTCCCACAAAAATGGGAAATTTTAAAAATTTCCCATAAAAATGGGTAATTTTGAAAATTTCCCGAAAAAATGGGTAATTTTGAAAATTTCCCGAAAAAATGGGAAATTTTGAAAATTTCCCAAAAAAAATGGGAAATTTTGAAAATTTCACGAAAAAATTGTAAATTTTCAAAATTTCCCATAAAAATGGTAAATTTTAAAAATTTTTATGGGAAATTTTGAAAATTCTCCATAACAATGGTAAATTTTGAAAATTCCCCATAACAATGGTAAATTTTAAAAATTTCCCACAAAAATGGGAAATTTTAAAAATTTCCCATAAAAATGGGTAATTTTGAAAATTTCCCGAAAAAATGGGTAATTTTGAAAATTTCCCGAAAAAATGGGAAATTTTGAAAATTTCCCAAAAAAATGGGAAATTTTGAAAATTTCACGAAAAAATTGTAAATTTTCAAAATTTCCCATAAAAATGGTAAATTTTAAAAATTTTTATGGGAAATTTTCAAAAATTTTCATTTTTATGGGAAATTTTCAAACTTTACCATTTTTAAATGAAATTTTCAAAATTTCCCATTTTTATGGGAAATTTTCAAAATTTCCCATAAAAATTGTAAATTTTGAAAATTTTCAATAAAAATGGGAATTTTTCAATTATTTATTTAATGGGAAATTTTCAAAATTTCCCCTTTTTATGGGAAATTTTTTAAATTTACCATTTTTATGGGAAATTTTGAAAATTTCCCATAAAAATGGGAAATTTTGAAAATTTCCCTTAAAAATGGTAAAGTTTGAAAATTTCCCATAAAAATGAAAATTTTTGAAAATTTCCCATAAAACTGTGAAATTTTGAAAATTTCCCATAAAAATGGGAAATTTTGAGAAAAAAATTTTTAAAATTTACCTTTATTAAGGGAAGTAAATTCTCAAAATTTCTTATTTTTATGGAGATTTTTAAATTTTCTCATTTTTATAGGAAATTTTCAAAATTTCCCATTTATATGGATAATTTTCAAATTTTCCCATTTTTGTGGGAAATTTTCAAATTTTGAAAATTTACAATTTTTTCGGGAAATTTTCAAAATTTCCCATTTTTTCGGGAAATTTTCAAAATTACCCATTTTTATGGGAAATTTTTAAAATTTACCAGTGTTATGGGGAATTTTCAAAATTTACCATTTTTCGGGAAATTTTCAAAATTTCCCATTTTTATGGGAAATTTACAAAATTTACCATTTTTATGGGAAATTTTCAAAATTTACCATTTTTATGGGAAATTTTCAAAATTTACCATTTTTATGGGAAATTTTCAAAATTTCCATTTTTATAAGAAATTTTCCAAATTTCCCTTTTTGATGGGAAATTTTTAAGTTTTCTTTTTTTTTAATTTCCGATTTTTGTATAGAAAAATCAAATCTCTGCTCTAAAAAATCAATTTTAAAAGATATCGCTCAGAAATTGCTTAAAAAAATTTTAATCACAAAATAAAAGGCAGTCATTGCTTGATATAATATTATATCAAAATAACCGTCACATATTAAGCGATATAATAAAAATCAAACTTAGGCGGTATGAATTGAGCGATAAAATATAAATAAAAAATACCCGGTATGAATTGTGCAATAAAATATAAATCAAAAATACCCGGAATACTTTGAGCGATATAATATAAATCAAAAATATCCGGTATAAATTGAGCAAAAAAATATATACCAAAAATACCCGGTATAATTTGAGCGATAAAATATAAAGCAAAAATAACTGTTATTTTTGCCTGAAATAATAAAAGGCACAAAATAACTTTTATTTCTGATCAAAAAAATATAAATCAAAAAGTAACCGTTATTTTCTGAGTTTTATTATAAAAGTCATAACCGTTACAGTCCCTGGTTACAGCTATAGTTTTAGTAAAGGTCACAAGCAAAATCCCCTATTTTATTTGGCGTCACTAGTACTGCAAATCTTGCCGATCTTGACTTAGAAAATCCTCATTTTGACATATCGTCGCCTATTGATTTAGTTCTGGGAAATGATAGTGAACACTGTATTAATCTAGAAGGAATCAAATGAGATGTGTTTGGACAGGTTCTCAGTGGTCCAGTACAAACGAAGCCCATATTGTCGTTTTCATCAAATATCAACTCGGAAGATACAAATTCAGGCAAGCTGATTCGATTCAATCACACTACACCTCCCTTTTTTACAAAAGAATAATCAATATTAGTTAATTCATTGATTATTCTTTATGCATGTGTCTTTACATAAAAGTTTTGAATTACAACTATTTACTGATAACTATAAAAGTTTATTAGTTTAAAAATTATTTATTCTTACAGTATTCCTCCCTTTTTGGAAAGGACTGTCTTTACATTAATTAAAATTATTTACTCTTATCCTATTCCTCCCTTTTTGCGAAGGACTGATTTATGTATCTAATTTTTATATTTATACTATTAAATAATTTTAATATTGGGGATAATATACAAAAAAAATATATAAAACATAAAAAGTGTTATTAATTGGAATTAATTTTTATGGGAGAATAACCGTCAATTGAAAGAATTGAAAAAATTAAAAAAAAAAATTAAGTGACGTAATAGAGGGGTTATAATGACGTAGTTGAAGACTTTAAGCGAAAGGACTACGAAGATGCGGTGAAAACTGCCGCAGCATGAGGGATAAGTCTGAATGGGAAGCTAAAGCTGCTGCGGTGAAATCTGGCGCAGCATGAAGGATAAGTCTGAATGGGAAGCTAAAGCTGCTGAGGACGCTTATTAAAAAAAAAACTATATCCAAAGGACCATTAAGGTTTTTCGGCCGCAGCCGGAGTTAAAAGGAAAAAGGTTATACTATGATTTCTTTTTGGTCTCGCAAAGTGCCTGCCAAGGCACAAGAAAAAAAGTTAATTAACCCTTCTACTTCCCTTGGATTTATGGCCTTCATATGACCCTTTGGGTCAATATGACCCAACAATGAAATATTAACAAAATTTCATATTTAATATAGGATTTTCTTTTTAATTTTGGACCAGCACTTAGGGGATGACCCCTACTTATGCAGTGTAATGTGTTGGAAGCATGAAAATAGGTTATGGGAGGAAGGATAGGATAGATGGAATAGAGTTCATGGCTTTGAATTTACCTATATTGTAACTGGCAGGAAAATCTTCTGTGGAGAGTGAATTCCACATACGAACTAAACGGCTGAAGAACGAATTTAATTTAGCGTGTTGTTCGGTCTACCGGCCAATCGACCACAAAGGAATGAGCTCTAACAGAATGACGTGTATTGCGTAAAAAAAGTGCGAATTTCGGGAACGAGTTCTCTGATTTCGTTAGAGCACATTCCAAAGTATTAACAACTGAACTTGTGACACAACTCAAATTGCGACCGTGCTCAATAGAGTTGGATACCCCACTGCCCCGACGAACACTTTTGCCATTTCCTGCACTCGGTCGAGAAGCTCCAAAATAGACTTTGAAATTTTGGCCCATACATGAGGTGGCGTAAATAGTAAGGAGATCAGATGGAGTGATCAATCTTTTCCAGTTTTAGAAAACTGAGGCACTTGAAGGCTTCTTTCGACACTTGAAAGATGTATTTTGTAGAACGGACATCACATTGAATTCTCGTGCCCAGAACATCAAGAGCATCTGAATCCTCAATTACAATTGAATTAATATGAATAGGAAATATTACTATCATCTGCAAAAGAGAATAAGTTTGACGTAGAAGGTCGTTTATAAAGATAAGAAATAGAGTAGGAGAAAGAACAGAGCTTGCGGTACCCCTGAATTAATCTTGAACTCGTTTGAAGAGAACCCACCTATTACAACTCGTATAGAGCGATCTCAGAGGAAGCTTGATATAATCCAAAAGAAGTTGTTACCGACACCAAGGCAATAAGTTTAGAAGTGCTCCGTGTCACACTATATCAAAAATTGCGAAAATAGTGTTACGTAATATGTGAACAGCCCATGAATGGAAAAGCATTCAATGAAAGCGATTTTATTGATTATTTGACTGAACAAATTATTGATAAATGATTCTGAATGAAGGTGAACTCGATTCAATTATATTCAATAGGAAAAAAATTATAAAGTGGATTTAAGCTTGAAAAATCGCTTGTTGGGTCATACTGACCCAATGGGTATTAAATGTGTGTAAATCGTGTTTTGAAATGTGGAGGGGGGAGGAACAATTTTAATTTTATTATTTTCTCTTAAATATATAATTTTCATCCTTGTAATGGATAAATAAAAGTTTCACGTTCATATCTAATTATTTAAGGGGAAAGTTTTGGGTTTGAAAAACAAAATTGGGTCAAATTGACCCAAGGAGTGTATAAGGGTTAAAAAGGAAAAAAGGTTATCTTTTAATAAACAACACCGTGGAACAAAAAATATACATTTAAAACAAGTGAAAAATATTAAGTATGAAAAAAACTAAAATACAATAAATATAAGAAAGAACATTAAGGAATAGCACCAATCCAAGAATGGAAAAAGGTTTTTATTCCTTCTTTTTTTTTTTTTTTGTTGTGGAGCGAGTTGCTAATTATTAGGACAGTCAGACATCCCTAGTAAAGCTATTTATTTTTATAATTTATTTTGTAAAATAATAAAAGGAAATGGAGTCTTTATACTCCGCTATATAAAGGAAAAATTTATTGGTTGAATGGAATCATAATTAATTTAAATGCAGAATCTCTTTATTCTGTTTTTATGGACAACGAATGTTTTTCCATCTTCAGTTTGGAGTTCTACATTATTATTACCCGATAATCCAACGACCTTGTAAGGTCCCTTATATAGGGGCCTCATTTGTCACTAAAACCCAGTCATTTAGGGTTATATAGGAAGGTTTCGCACTCTCATTAGAGTCTTGGTGCCGTTTTAGTTTGGCATTACCTATGAGGCTAGCTGCTCTTGAAGTCTAAATTTGACCTCTTTTTAATACAAATCTGTATTATACAGTGGAGTGATGCCCGTGTTGTTAAAAAACTCTAAAACTGGTGGCATTTTTCCAAAGACTAGCTCAAGAGGGCATTATACATGGGCAGTGGATGGAGTTGTGTTATAACAATACACAAAGAACTTCAACCATTCGTCCCAATCGAATTTATCTTCCGATAAGTAGGACCGTAAATATTCGTTAAAGGTTCTGTGTGATCGTTCAACAGTACCCAGGGTTTCATGATGATAAGGGGTGGAGTTCAATTTTTCTATTTTCATTAGAGTGCATAGCTCCTTTAGAATTTGATTCATATATTCAGTGCCCATGTCTGTGACAATCTTTTTCATGGGGCCATATATTAATATGAAACCTTCCATGATTGCTTGAGCTACGCTTCTTGCAGATTTGTCACTGACCGGCACGGCTACTAAATATTCAGAAAGATCGCACATTATAGTAACAGCATATTCGTTTTGAGAGTTGGATCTTGGTAAGGGCCCAATAGTGTCAATAATGACAATCTCAAAGGGTTTAGCCGGAGTTGGGGTTTGAATAAAAGGTTCTTTTCCTTTAGTGACGGGCTTATTTATTTGACATTTTTGGCACTGTTTGACATATTTAGTTATGTCCCTTGTCATGCCCTTCCAATAATAATGAAGTCTGATTTTTCTAGTCATGCGCGTTATTCCGCTATAACCTCCACTAATGAGGTCATCATGATAATTCTGCATGATGGATAATTTTTCTAAATCGGTTGATACTTTATTTACTTTGGGTAAGAGCACTAAGGTCAATCTTTTTAAGAGACCATTACCTTTCTTTTTGAAGATTTCTATATCTACTCCCGGGATACTAAAAAGACGATCATCTTGTGAAAGTCGTAAGGTTGTAAGACCAATGTTATGAGCTATTTTTTCAAGCTTTGGAAAGAGGTGACCTAAGTCAACGTTTCCATTAATAACTAGATCATTCAACTCATATTCGGAAAGTTTTTTTTCCTTTAAGGATAATTAATTTATCCTGAGCAAAATGCATTTTTGGCATTTTGAGGTGCTCAAGGGCGTTAATCGCCTCATATACTTTTAATGTAACCGATTTTTGTAATTTAGTATCATTTTTATACGAATTAGTATCATTTTTATTTTTATATGAATTATCCTTTTTTGCTTGAAGTCTAGTTGTTACTTTAAGTACTTGTTTGACTTCTATATTTTGGATATCAGAGAATTCTATGCGGGATAAGGCGTCAGCCGCTTGAATTTCTTTGCCCCTTAGATGTTCGACGACAAAATCGCATTCTTCTAGGTCCAACCTCATTCTTGTTAGTTTCGACGACGGGTTTTTTAAAGAAAAGAGATATGATAGTGGCCTATGATCACTTCTAATCACAAACTTTTTTTCGTATACATACGGTCTGAAATATTGAATGGCCCAATGTATAGCAGTGAGCTCTTTCTCTATAGTAGATTTGTTGCTTTCGCCTTTTGTAAAAGATTTTGATGCGAAAGCAATAGATAATTGCATGCCTTTGGTCTCCTGACTTAGGACGGCACCACAGGCATATTTGCTTGCGTCTGTGGTTATAAAGAAGTCTTTTGTGAAATCAGGGTATTGCAATATATGTGGACTTATTAGTTGATTTTTAAGAAAACTGGCAATCTTGAGTCCATTCAAATAGTACGTTTTTCCTAGTTAATCTAGAAATATGGCGCGAGTATTCTGCAAAGTATGGAATAAATCTCCTATAGTAATTGCAGAATGCTACGAAACGTTTTACTACATCTCTATTTTTGGGTATTGGATAATTTCTGATTATCGAGAATTTGCTATCGTCAGGTAAGATACCATTGTTAGTGCATTTATGACCCAGAAATGTCACTTCCTGACGGAAAAATGTACATTTGTCTGGATGTAATTTCAAGTTGTATTTTCTACATAGTTCAAAAACGTCTATAAGATTATTAAGCATGTGTTCTGTAGAGCACCCGACAACAATTAAATCATCCATATATACAAAAGCTTGGACAGGCGATAGTCCAGAAAAAGCTAATGTCATCATTCTTTGGAATGAGTTTGGTGCAATTTTCATGCCATATGGTAGTCTTGAAAAGAGCCGTGATCAGTTGAAAACGAAGTGATATCTCTTGAATTTTCTTCTAGTTCTATTTGGTGAAAACCGGATATTAAATCAAGACAAGAAAAATATTTAGCTCTACCTAATTGATCTAATATATCGTCTATTCGAGGTAAAGGGAATTTGTCAGCTACAAGTTTTTTATTAACTCCTCTGTAGTCAACTACTAGCCTCCATCGTTTTTGATTAGTACCCGGTAAAGCTTTTTTTGGTACTAAAAGTAATGGGCTATTGTAGTCAGAAGTTGATGGTTCTACTATATCGTCATCTATTAGTTTTTGTACTTGTTTGTTTACTTCTTCCTCTTGGGCATGATGAATTCTGTAGTTTTTAATGTAAACTGGTTGTTTATCATTTAGGCGTAATTTCTGTTTGTAGAAATTGTTTACCGTAATTTTTTCGGATTCCAACGCAAACACATCTATAAAACTTGTACATAATGTTGTAAGTTCTTTTGTTACGAAATCAGGGAAGTTTCTTTTAATTTTTTTCTAATTTTTCTTTAGAATTTTTCTTATCATGGCTGATGTGAGTGATAGTGTAATCACTAAGTCTTTTAGCTATAACTTTATTATTTTTTATAATCAGGTCCTGGTCGGTTGTGTTTACAATTTTGACCAAGGGTTTTGATTTTCGGGTTATTGTATTGGCAATGTATACGCCAGTTTGTAGTTTTTGTTGTGGTATGAAAACTTCTTCTTCTTCTATATCAAAATTTAGTGGTCTGATGACTTCCAATCTTGCAGGAAGTGAAATTGAACTAAGTTCAGTATTGGGTCATAAAGAACTTGATTTAGTTTTATAATTGAAATATCTGCACCTGTGTCCAGTAACAAAGTTGACGTATAGTTATTCATTGTTGAACCACATTTGAAGTAGCTGTATAAATTGAGACTAACAGAATAGGTTTTTATTGAATATCTTCGGGGTCTTGCCCGTTTTCCGAACCGTATTTATGGTATTTACCCTGGCATTGCCTTGGTTTCCACCACGATAATTATTATTACGGATATGGGTTCTGTTTCTATTATTGTTATTGTTAAAGTTTCCGTAAGAAGAGGTATAGTTGTTGGCGTAGTTGCCATTGAAATTAGGATTATAATTAGAGTTTCCAGAATTTTGGTATCTATTACCCAAAAAAAGAGTATTTGCATTTGATCCCAAACCTGTTACATTTATTTATTAATGTAACAGATCAATTTATTGATAAAAAGCCAAAAAATGTTTGCGGAGAAACCAAATTCCTCGACGCGTTTCGAGCCATCTCTTCAGGAGGATTATCCACAATTTAGACAGATCGAAAACCTCGCATTATTACTATATTTACAAACACAACTTTTCAGAATTATGTTCATATCTATTACCGTTATTTCCTTGGTATCCTCCACGAGAGTTCCGTCTATTCTTTGATGAGTTTGTCTTTGATTTAGAGATAAAATTGAATTTGGTTGACCGTAAGCATCGGTACAACTGCTGATAAATTTAGAAATAACTTCGTTAAGATCAGAGAACGATCCTGATTCCATGATCAGTCTGACTCTGTCATTAGAAGCATTCTTTATTATTGCTTTTGTCGCTGATGTAGTGGCATATTTTGACGCTACTTGAGAGGGCAATCCATCATTTACGTATGAAGTTTCTAATTTTTTCGTAAGTTCCTCTATTTCTTTAGCATAAATATTGGCTGTTTTGCCTTGTTGTCTGACATTCATCAGTTTAGCTAATACAACGTCGACTGATTCTCCCTTGACCGTTGCTTTAAGTTTGCTAATTATTTCGGACAATGTAGTTTCGTTAGATAAATTATTACCGGCAGAACCTCGTAATTTTGTTTTTATGAGACTTACTGCTGTGGATTCATTAGTTTCCTTTATTGAATCCACTTATTGCAGTGCATCTATGAAACTTTGTAGATTATCCGGAGATCCATCAAACTCTGGTAGAAGCCGTGAGGCCGTATTAAGAAATTCTGGTTTTGATTTAGAGAATTCCTCCAGTGGAGTAAAAACAATAGGTTCCTGTAAAGAATGTGGTACTTCTATTTTTAGTCCCTTCCTTGATGATACGGTTAATAATTTTTCCCGTATATCATAATAGAAAGAATCAACAAATACCTTATGAGCCTGTGTTAAACGATAATAATTATCGTTAAACAAAACTCTGAGGCATTCTAACTGTTCCACAAGCACGTTAATGTGTTTATTCACTGTTTCTTGTTTAGTTTCCCTGTCAGTGTTTATACACTTGTAGGATCTTTGGAATCTTTCTTTTATAAGTCGTGCTTCATAAACGATTTTGTCCCAGTCCATTTAAGAAAGAAATTCATTAGTTTTTGGTGGTAGGGGCCCACTAGTAATAAATCAAATGCAGAACAAGTTTCAAAATTGAAAGGATAAAGCAGGTTAAATATAAGGCAAAAATTAAATATATATATGAAAGAAAGGAATTCATTATGTTAAAACTTAGCTGTATATCCTCAATTTTAGACCTTGTCTAGTTCTGTAGCCATAGATCGTCTCAAATAATTCTTCCTTAACGATTTTTTATGAAGTTGGTATAATGTGATTAATAGTTGTGCTGCAAGAAGCCCTATTATCACACCCAAATACACTACTGGGTATTCTACTGAAACCTTTACTTCATTAATCACATTTGCATTTGGGTTATCTATTTTAGAATCGTGATTACCCATGCTGTGATTTTGTATTGATCGAAATAGAGCAGGATAAAAGAGAAGAAAAAGGGGGAAAAAATAATTATTATCAGGGATAAACGATCCCTTCAGAGGATTTCATACCAATTGTACCATTCAAAGTTAAAAGTATCGTTATGCGAATAAAAATAATTTTAAATAAAAGATGTGTTTTTGTTAACATAAGTTTATAAAGTTTATATAACAGTAGCAACAAATGTTGCTAAACTTTACAATTTATACAATCGTCTATTGCTCTGCCTCACATATACTAACATACGTATATATAAAAATTATATTCTTTCACTCACCAAATTTGTTATTTATGTTTATAATTATGTACCATTGATGTAGAGATGTAATAATTACACAGGTCAACAACAAAAATGTGCTCGAGTAACCACTATATACATTTGATGTATCATGGCTACCTTAGTACAAAAATGGTAAAATTTTTAAATTCTACGGCAAGATTTTTTTTAAATTGCAATTTTTTTTAGACGTTTCTTAAAATAACACAGGCCAACATGGTTTTGTTGTCAAAAAGTGGAGGGTCATTTCCGAAGTAATTTTTTGCGTAGAATCCGAATCCGGGGTCCGAATTGCTCTATCACGTCAGGATTTTGAGATATTTGAGGTTTTTTACCCAAAAAATGGCGTTTTTGGCTACTTTTGAGGTTATGTACAGAAGAGACAAAATTTTTTGGGAGTTTTTTTTTAGTTGCATCTTATAGCACTACTCTTCCTCTTTAATTTAAGAGTCGCAGAGTTCAATTACGATTTTTCTACACCAAGTTACGTCAATTTGAAATTACGAGCGGGAGTCCCTTCGCCAATATTAAAACATGTTTTCTTTTTAATTTTGCCCCGTCTCACTTTGGAATTCCTTTAAGCATACATTTCTTTAGTGTGAATCATTTAGTATAATTTTTCCCCGTCTTATTGATATACAATTTAATTTTTTTTTTTAATTTTATTTTAAATTTTAATTTTAATTTTAATTTTGCCCCGTCTCACTTTGGAATTCCTTTAAGCATACATTTCTTTAGTGTGAATCATTTAGTATAATTTTTCCCCGTCTTATTGATATACAATTTTTTATTATTTGTACAAAAAAGACCATTTGTATTGATTCTGTATTTCTTGTAATCGCAAATAAATCATTTTTTTAATAACATTTTAAGCAACAATTTACTAGATAGCTCTTAATTGTTCGTTCATGGTGCCTTATTTTTTGGAAAAAATTTTGTGAATATTTGTATTTGATCTGTTGGTTAACAACTCGCTGGAGGTATAAAGTATTAAATTAAATATTCTAACTGTTGATCATTTCAATAATGACCTCGCGTAAGTGTTTAAATAATCCTGACAGCTTTTGCTACATTTGTAGTCGCTTCGTGTTCACAAAAAATGCGATGAAAATCAATGAAACGATAAAAATATTTTATCTTAATTACTTCAATATTTCGATAAGTAATCAGGATAAGTCTTGGGTTCCACATACGGCTTGTAAATCATGTGTTGAAACATTAAGACGTTGGTATAATGCCCATAAAGAAGTAACACCAATGCCTTTCAAAACTCCTGCAATTTGGTGTGAACCTGTTAGCCACAATGAATGTTATTTCTGTTTAACCAAAACATTTGGATATAATATTAAAAATGCTTGTAATATAAAATATCCGAATGTAGCAAGCGTAACGAAGCCTATTCCTTTTGCATCTGGTGATGTTCCTCCAAGCCCTCCATTTGTAAGAATAAATGCTGAAGACCATACAGTCTGTGACGATATTGAAAATCAGGATTTTGAAGACATCGAATCAACCTCTGATGCTCCTATTTTATTTGATCAGGCTTCTTTAAATGATTTAGTCAGAGATTTAGGCTTGTCGAAAGAAAAATCTGAGTTGTTAGGATCAAGACTTCAAGAGAAACACCTTCTTGCTCCAAGAACTACTTTTAGTTGGTATCGTAATCGAGAGAAGGAATTAGTTGAGTATTATTCTGCATGTGATAAATATGTTTTTTGTAATGATGTTAAAGGCTTAATTGAAAAATTAGAACTTCCTTATGATACTGATCAATGGAGATTGTTTATTGATTCCTCAAAAACAAGTTTGAAAGCAGTTTTATTGCATAACTCAAATAAATATGCGTCAATACCTATTGCTCATTCTGTACACCTAAAGGAATCATATGAAAATGTAGAAACTATTCTTAAAGCAATAAAATATGAACAGCATAAATGGGAAGTATGCGGAGACTTAAAAATGGTTTCAATGCTGCTTGGACAACTATTGGGTTATACAAAATATCCGTGCTTTATATGTTTGTGGGATAGCAGAGATAGAGTTAAGCATTACGTTACAAAGGATTGGCCTCTTCGTAAAACTTTAAAACCTGGAGATCCCAACATTATTCAACAACCGTTAATTGACTCTAAAAAAGTTTTGTTGCCTCCGCTTCATATAAAATTAGGATTAATGAAGCAATTTGTAAAGGCTCTTGATACCGATGGTGCATTATTTCAATATCTTAGAGATAAATTCCCTTATTTAAGTGAGGCGAAGATAAAAGAAGGAATATTTGTTGGACCACAAATAAGAGAATTAATGAAAACAACAGAGGTTGAACAGGTTATGACAAATGTAGAAAAAGAAGCCTGGATTAGCTTTAAAAAAGTTGTTAAAGGATTTTTGGGTAATAATAAAGTTAGTGATTACAAAGAAATAGTTGACGATATGATTAAAAAATTTCAGAATTTAGGTTGCAATATGAGCGTAAAATTGCATTATTTACACTCTCATTTAGAATGGTTTCCAGAAAATCTAGGTGCCGTCAGCGAAGAGCAAGGTGAGCGATCTCATCAGGACCTCAAAGAAATGGAAAGACGTTATCAGGGTAAATGGTCTCCAACAATGTTAGCGGACTATTGCTGGTGTCTTCAACGAGATGAGCTAAATGTTCGTCATAAAAGACGGTCTGGGTCAAGATCTTTACTAGATCAAAAAAAAAGATTTCATAAGTTAAACTGAAATAGTTTCTAATCGTGAGAGGCGAGGGGACTCACGCTAAATGTAAAAAAAAGTTTAACTTGAAATGCACTTGAAGATCAAGCTGAAGGTCAAATTCAATGTCACGATACCTGTGTAAATATAAATTACTATAATGTATTATGTTTATCGTAACAACAAAACTTATTAGATAGCAGAAAATGAAAATATGTTTCATATTTGCAATGTTTTTTGAAAATTTTTATACGCCATTTTGAATCCGCCATCTTGAATTTGATAATTTTAATATCTCAACTTCATATTCGTAATCAGTAACCCCAAAAATCCCCAAGTAAAAATTTTGAAGAGAAAATACCCAGTAGACAAATGTCTGCCTCAACGTATTCAATGCAAATGGTCATGCAATTAATAGGACATATCTCGTAATTTCAAATTGACGTAACTTGGTGTAGAAAAATCGTAATTGAACTCTGCGACTCTTAAATTAAAGAGGAAGAGTAGTGCTATAAGATGCAACTAAAAAAAAACTCCCAAAAAATTTTGTCTCTTCTGTACATAACCTCAAAAGTAGCCAAAAACGCCATTTTTTGGGTAAAAAACCTCAAATATCTCAAAATCCTGACGTGATAGAGCAATTCGGACCCCGGATTCGGATTCTACGGAAAAAATTACTTCGGAAATGACCCTCCATTTTCCAACAACTTCCATGACCCCAATATTTGTAGGCCTGTGTAATTAATGATAACTCAAAAACTACTAGTCCGATATTAATAAAATAAAATCAGAAAAATTAAGATTTACATAGCCTTTAATTCGTCTATATATCTTAAGAAAAAATTATATTTTTTACGTAAAAATGGCAAAAAATGTTCGTTTTAAAAAAATCATGAAAAATCGAAAACGGCAAAAAAACTTCCAGATTTATTATTTTATCACATAGCGACATATAATAGCAACAAAATGAGATATCGACCATAAAAATGGATTTTTTTTCGAATTTATTCACAATTTAGTGAATTCGCTCATTTTCACAAAATTTTAGTTTTTTGCTTGATATACGCATTATAGCGGGTTTTCAAATGTATGAAAAAAATAAATTTTCCAATTTCATGGGGTGCATGTCGGATTATTGTGAGATTTGGTGAGAAACTTCCACCCACAAAATTTTAGTCGAATTGGACAACGTTAACACGTAGCGCATAGGCCCCAAATCTGAAAAATAGCGTTTAAATCGAAAAAAAATTGTTAAATTTTCAGTTTTTGCAAAATTAAAGCTATTTATTCCCCCTTTGGCAAAAAAGTGGATCCTGGTCCCTAGGGCAAACACAATGAGATTGCCAATAAGATACATATCTTTAAAATCGGTTAAACAGTTTTCGAGTTACTACAATTTGCACTGGCCATTACATGTTTTTGAGGACTTACCGAAGACAATTGACCAAAAAATGTGACTAAGTCATATCGATGGAATATATCGAAAATGTATTTCATTGTTTTATTCATGTATTTTATTTTATATTTTATTTTTTAAATTTATTACAACATATAAAATAAGGAAATAAATAAATATTATAAACTAGAAACTTTGGAATTTTCTTTTATGACATTTTCTATTATTGAATAACGAAGTGTTGCTCTGAATACTCTGGCAAAAACCTGCCATCATGTGTGCATCCCAGCGACCCTGGTATCTTTCCTCCATTGTCCGAATATCTTGGTAAAATCGTTCGCCCTGTTCCTCACTTAAGTCTCCTAGATTTTCAGGAAAACGATCTAAGTGACTGTGAAGGTAATATAACTTGATGCTCATGTTGCATCCAAGATTCTGGAAGTGAGTTAACATCTCTTCAACGTGCGCAACATAATCATCATCCTTGTTATTTCCTAAGAAATGTTGAATAACCTATACATGCATTTTTCTCAATTTCTGACATTGAACTGAAAAAATCGGTATCTTTGACCAATTTGCGAATTTATTATTTATTATTATATTTTTATTTATTATTTTTATTTTATTTATTATAATAATTTTTATTATAATTTATTATAATTATAATTTATTATTATATATTATATATTCTACGTTTTGGATTAATTATTTCTTAATTTTAAGCTATATTAAAATAAAATTAAAAATTAAATCTTATACTTATTCACATATATAACCCAAAAAGAAATTTATTTGTACAATATTGTAATTGAAAACATAATAAGGAAATATCAATATTTATGATTTTAGAAAAAAGCAATTTCAAAATAAAGATATAAATGCAAAACAATTGATAAAAGGTAAAATGAAATCGAAAAATTTAGAAACATTTAAATGTTGATTAATAAGGGGATCCAATTTAAGCAAAATGATATTGATTATGAAAAATATATTGGCGAACAATGGGTAAACTGATTAAAATTCTTAATAAGACAAACTTTTAATAAAAACAAATTGTTAAGAGATACTAAAAAAATAAATTTTCAGGAATCGCCATTTTGTATAACTAACGTTTTACAATTACGGTAGGATAAAATTTTTCTTATATTTTAAACTGTCTGTAATTATTTTCTTTTGGATAAATATGCTTGTTATTAAATACGAATACCTGGGCCTCCTGGAGGCTATCAAGATGGAGATGACAGATGGAATGAAAGGAACCAATATACCAGAAAATGTAAGGTGCAGTAAAGAACGCTGGAACCAGGATGATGTCGTATACATAAGGAATAAAAGGAACCAATATGCCAGAAACAGGGTAGATGTTGCCGAAGTGCTGAAGACAAGGTGCGGTAAAGAACGCTCTCCTATATGCTGATGCAGCAACAAATTATGTGCAACTCTCACTTTTGTCCTTGCAGCCGCAGAGTTGAAGAGTTAACATCTCTTCAACGTGCGCAACATAATCATCATCCTTGTTATTTCCTAAGAAATGTTGAATAACCTATACAAACGAATCCCATGCATTTTTCTCAATTTCTGACATTGAACTGAAAAAATCGGTATCTTTGACCAATTTGCGAATTTGTGGGCCGTCAAATATTCCTGCTCTCAGCCTTCAATACTGTATTTCCACAGTGGTGTAGTGTTCTGACGTCTGTCCTGTCTGTACGCGTTTTGTTTTGCACGTCTTTTGTCTGTCCATATGTTCGCGTTTAGTGTCTAAAAAAAAAAATTAAAAATATAATAATAAATGAATAACTAAGAAATCTGTGCAAAAATATAAAATAAATTAAATAGCTATAAATAAAATATAAAACAAAACAAAAATATTAAAATTAACAAACAGTGAACATAAATACATAAATAAAATTAAAACACCATAAATAACAAAAACAAAAACTCTATAAAACCAGTTTCAAGCTACAACAAACACAATAAACCAATTACAACAACACCCAAATTCTACAAACTCTCCTACAACATCAACAATAACACCAACAATAATAAAATTTATTCACCACTCGTCAACCAAATGTTAATTAAATAGTGTTGACTACGCACAAGTGGCCCGTTTTTTTACATACAATGACCAGGCCAGGGCTTTTATGGCCCTTTTTAGCAATTGTCATTGTGTTCTCATTTCCACCCCTTTTACTATAGAAATATCGATGAAATAATTGTTGTCAAACTATTTAATGGTAAAGGTATAACACTGACCATTGAATAGTACTACTGGCATCAATTAATATCGTTGATATTTTCTGTTGTAAGTGAATAATTGATTTGAATCTTAGTATATAGCAATGGCAGATCGTTTTAACATAAACTTCTGCAACATACGCGGGCTTAGAGCGAATTTCTTCTCCGTTTACGCACACATTTGTCTCCATCGGCCGGATATTTTCGCCTTATGTGAAACCCAGGTATCTGAGAATGCTGATCCACAGGATTTTTATATACCTGGGTATCACTTTCTATCGCTTTTTAACCTCCATCGGGGCATTGCAATGTACATTCGCGATGAAGTTGCGCACCAGAGCCAGCAATCGTTAGGCACGCATGATAGCGAATTTAACTGTCTCTGGGTTAAGTTCAGAATCAGGGCGCACCTTTTGCACTTCGGGTTTCTTTACAGAAGCCCAAACGTGGATAGGGACACAACGTTATCTGGCTTCGATGCCCTCTCCGATTCAATTACGAAGATCCTTGAGAACAGTGAAATTGTTATTGCTGGTGATTTCAATGTTCACAACTCGTCCTGGCTTCGCCATTCTAGCCACACAACTCCTGAAGGCCAATATGTTGAGCTATTCGCCTCGCACAATCACCTGGCGCAACTGGTGAATGAACCAACGCATATCTCATGTGTTGAAGGACACCAACAAAATACCCTTGACCTTTTCCTTACTTCACACCCTGACAAGTATGAAGTAAAGGTTCTTGCGCCTCTTGGCAATTCGGATCATTGTACAATTTCCGCCTCTTTTTCGTTCTCCGGACTTCGGAATGTTTCACAAACAGCCACGAAACGTTTAACTTATTTATACGAAAAAGGTCGTTGGGCTGAGCTCAACGAATTTTTTAGGCATTTTAACTGGAAACTTTGTTTTCTTGACAATAATGTCAGTGCCTCGGCTGAAATGGTGTCTAATGTTATTAAGCTGGGAATGAAAATGTTCATCCCAGCGAAAAATATTTCGATTAAACCAAAGTTAAAAACCTGGTTTAATCAGACGTGCAAACATGCAGTCAGATCCCGAGAGGTAGCTTTCAGTAACTGGCGTAATAACCAAAATCCAGTTACTGATTTGCAGCGCAAACAGGCAAGGCGTACGTGTGCCAAAGTATTAAGGCGTGAAAAGGCTCTGTACGAGCAACGCCTTCGTACTAAAATTCTTGCTGCTCCTCGGGGCAGCAAGAATTTCTGGTCATTCGTTAAAAGAGTCAAGAATAATGCTAGTTCTTCAATTTCTTCTCTTTTAAAGGATGGTCAGACATTCACAGACCCGGTTGATAAAGCTAACCTTTTAGCTGAACTATTTGCAAGCAATTCTCGCTTGCCGGAAAGCACTCAACCTCTGCTCGAGCTCGAAAGAGTATCTGTAACTATGCCAAAGATATTCTTTCGCGCTCGTGCTGTAAAACGGGTTTTAGCGGATCTCAATATAAATAAGTCTCCAGGGCCAGATGGCATTCCAGCACTGGTCTTGAAGCAGTGCTCTTCGACGCTTGCGCGTCCATTAGCTAACCTTTTCAGCACCTTGTACCATGCCGGTACATTTCCTAGGTGCTGGAAGGTTGCTAATGTCACGCCAATCCCTAAAAAGGGTGAGGCTAACAACCCTGAAAATTACCGCCCAATTGCAATTTGTTCTGCACTCTCCAAAGTTTTGGAGAGTATGGTAAACCACCATCTTGTTAAATATCTAGAATCTAACAACCTACTAAGCGACCGCCAGTATGGGTTCCGTAGGGGACGCTCTACGGGAGACCTGCTAGCCTTCCTATCGGAAAAATGGTGTCAATCAATACACCGTTTTGGCGAAAGTAAAGTTGTGGCTCTAGATATTTCCAAGGCGTTTGATAGAGTGTGGCACGGAGCACTTCTATCAAAGCTTATTGCCTTTGGTGTCGGTAATAACTTCTCTCGGTTTATATCGAGCTTCCTCAGAGATCGCACTATACGAGTTGTTATAGATGGTTTCTCCTCAAACGAGTTCAAGATTAATTCAGGGGTACCGCAAGGTTTTGTTCTTTCTCCTACTCTATTTCTTATCTTTATAAATGACCTTCTTCGTCAAACTTCCAATCCTATCTACTCTTTTGCAGATGATAGTAACATTTGCCATTCATATTCATTCAATCGTAGGCCAAGCCTCCTTGAGGTTGACTCTATGAGACAAAACATGAATGAATCATTAAACCGCGATTTAGAAACAATTTCGGAATGGGGTCGTGCGAATAGAGTTCATTTTAATGCGCGGAAAACTCAATGTTGTATGCTTACACATAAACGCACGGCAAACCATGTTACTTCATCTGTATTAATGGGTGGTGTACATATTGAGGAATCAGATGTTCTTGATGTTCTAGGCATGCGAATACAATGTGATGTTCGTTGGACAAAGCATATCTTTCAAGTGTCGAAAGAAGCATTCAAGTGCCTCGGTTTTCTAAAACGGTGTAAAAGATACTTCACTTCTTCTGATCTCCTTACTATTTACACCACCTACATCCGACCGAAAATGGAATACAACTCTCATGTATGGGCCGGTGCTTCAAAGTCTATTTTGGAGCTTCTCGACCGAGTGCAAGAGAGGGCGAAAGTGCTCATCGGTGACAGTAGGGTATCCAACTCTATTGATTCACTGGAGCACCGTCGCAATGTGGGTTGTGTCTCACTGTTCTATCGTTACTACTTTGGAATGTGCTCTAACGAAATCAGGGAACTCGTTCCCGAAACTCGAACTTTTTTACGCAACACACGTCATTCTGCTAGAGCACATTCCTTTGTGGTCGATTGGCCGGTAGACCGAACAACACACTACAGAGAAAATTCGTTCTTTAGTCGTACAGTTCGTATGTGGAATTCGCTTCCCGCAGAAATTTTTCCAGCTAGTTGCAATATATGTAAATTCAAATCAAATGTCCACAAACACTACTCCATCTATCCTCCTTCCCATAACCTATTTTCCTAGTTCCAACACAATGCATCGCATAAGTAGGGGTCATCCCCTGAGTGCTGGTCCTAAGTTAAAAAAAAAAAAAAGAAATACGTGTTTTGGCCAAAACAGTATTTCGCGTACTTGTTTTGCCATACATTTCTCATTCATCCAAAACACTTTGGCAGTACCTGGATATTGTATAGTGGTTTCAAAAGCATCGAATTTTGTATTTTGTTGCGTTGTGTAATACGAAGATATCCGTCAATTTGAGCGAAATTTTACATTTTATTGTTGACATGTATATTGTAAGTTAAAAAAGAAAAAAATAAAACATTTTAAAGTAAGTAAAATGTTTTTGTAAATCGTCTTCGGCAAGTCCTCAAGGACATGTAATGGCCAGTAATAACTCGAAAACTGTTTAACCGATTTTAAAGGCAAAAGAAAAAAATAAAACATTTTAAAGTAAGTAAAATGTTTTTGTAAATCGTCTTCGGCAAGTCCTCAAGGACATGTAATGGCCAGTAATAACTCGAAAACTGTTTAACCGATTTTAAAGGCATGTAGCTTATTGCAAAAATCATTGCCTTTGCACTAAGAACTAGAATCCACTTTTTTGCAAAAGGGGGAATAAATAGCTTTAATTTTGCAAAAACTGAAAATTTGTCAATTTTTTTCGATTTAAACGCTATTTTTCAGATTTGGGACCTATGCGCTAGGTGTTAACGTTGTCCAATTTGACTAAAATTTTGTGGGTGGAAGTTTCTCACCAAATCTCACAATAATCCGACATGCACGCCTTGAAATTGGAAAATTAATTTTTTCATACATTTGAACCTGATAGAATCTCGTCGAGATATAAAACGGAGGATGCTAGCTACCGGTGAAGCTAATGTGAATAGATACGCATCTCTTAAAAATGAATTGCAAAGGCTTAATAAACTTATTAAACGGCAAGCCAAAGCTGACAAAAATAAGTTTATGGACGATCTCGGAAAAGCGGCGGAAGATGCGGCCGAAAAAGGAAACACCAAAGAGCTTTTTAAAATTACCAGGCAATTAAGTGGAACCAAAACAAAGAATATAACTGCGATTACAGACGACGGCGGTAATTTATTGACCGACAAGCATGAACAGATGATTGCTTGGAAACAACACTTCGAACGTACATTAAATGTTATACACGGCGAAACTGAAGAAGAACCGCATATATTCAATCCCATTAGCCCAAATCTTGATATTTCTACCGAACCTCCAACATTTAATGAAATTGTAGACGCTATTGTGTCCGTAAAAGCAGGCAAAGCTCCAGGAAGTGACTCATTGCCTACAGAATGCTTTAAAGTCAATCCCCAAAGGGTGGCAACTCTGTTTCTTCCTCTCTTCCAAAAGATATGGATTGAGGAAAATATACCCAAAGAATGGAAAGAATCCATCATAATAAAAATACCTAAAAAGGGGGATCTAAAAAACAGGAACAATTGGAGAGGTATATCTATTATTCCATCAATCACTAAAATATTCAACAAAATAATTTTAAACAGAATATGCGAGACACTTAACAATAAATTAGCGAACACACAAGCAGGTTTTCGGCCTAATAGAAGTTGCACAGACCATATTAACACAATTCGCATACTGATAGAACAGTCCGTTGAACTCAATGCAAGTTTGTACCTAACTTTTATTGATTTTGAAAAAGCATTTGACGCTCTTAAAAGAAATTGTATATGGAGAGCCTTAGAAACGAGAGGAATTCCCGAGAAGATTGTTAACATAATAAAAAATAGCTATGAGGGAGGGATATGTAGAGTTGTGCATGACGGACAGTTGAGCGATCCATTTCCTACTCTTAGCGGTGTAAAACAAGGATGCGCATTATCACCCCTTTTATTTATAACGACGTTGGACCTTATTTTACAAGTTGTTAACCAGGCAAATATGGGCATTAGGTGGGGATTGAATGGGAAGGTATGCGAGCTAGCATACGCTGACGACATTGTTTTACTGTCCAACAGATGTCAAGATATGCAATCGCAAATTGATGTGCTTGCGCAGGAGGCTATTAAAGTAGGGCTAAAAGTCAACTGCAATAAAACGAAGAGCATGCGTATTAATGCAAACAACAACAACACGCTGGTTATTAACAACTACCAGATCGAAGAAGTCCGTAGATTCGAATACCTAGGAAGTGTAGTAGATAATATTGGAGGTACATTGACCGATATCGAAAATCGACTGCGAAAAGCTAAATTTTCCTTTGCCTGCTTGAATCGCATATGGAGCTGCAAAAATATCCGACAGTCTACCAAATTAAGAATTTTCAATGCCTGTGTAAAATCTGTTTTATTATATGGTAGTGAAACTTGGCACGTGACAAAGGCAATAACACAGAAGCTTCAATCGTTCGTTAACAGATGTCTGCGAAAAATTTTGAGAATATGGTGGCCAAGAACAATCAGCAGTGCACGTCTGTTGGAAATTACAAGCCAAGAAGAAATTAAAAGTGAAATAAGGCGCAGAAAGTACAGATGGCTTGGACACACGTTGCGTAAAGATGTAAACGACGTAACCCATGCAGCTCTGGAGTGGAATCCCCAGGGTCAAAGAAGACCGGGTCGACCTAAATCATCATGGCGCAGATCAATAATGAATGAAACCTCTAAATCTTTTAGCGAACTTAGAACAATAGCTCGAGACAGAAACCAGTGGAAATTATATACAAGAACTCTTTGTGAATAGGCTAAGTTTTAATACAAATTGTACATAAACATGCCATAATAATAATAATAAATACATTTGAAAACACGCTATAATGCGTATATGAAGCGAAAAACTAAAATTTTCTGAAAATGAGCGAACTCACTAAATTGTGAATAAATTCGAAAAAAATCAATCGATTTTTATGGTCGATATCTCATTTTGTTGCTTTTATATGTCGCTATGCGATAAAATAATAAATCTGGAAGTTTTTTTGCCGTTTTCGATTTTTCATGATTTTTTTAAAACGAAAATTTTCGCCATTTTTATGTAAAAAATATATTTTTTTCTTAAGTTTTTTAGTATAACTCCGATACTATTGATCCGATTGAAACGCGATATATAGAGGAATTAAAGGCTATGTAAGTCTTAATTTTTCTGATTTTATTTTATTAATATCGGTCTAGTTGTTTTTAAATTATCATTAATTATTTGAAGAAACGTCCAAAAAAAATTGCAATTTAAAAAAAAAATCTCGCAATAGAATTTAAAAATTTTACCATTTTTGTACAAAGGTAGTCATGATACATCAAAATTGTATAGTGGTTTTAAGAGCACATAAATTTTTTTTTATTTTGTTGTGCTGTGTTATTATAGCTGCATTCTACGTTTTGGATTAATTATTTCTTAATTTTAAGCTATATTAAAATAAAATTAAAAATTAAATCTTATACTTATTCACATATATAATCCAAAAAGAAATTTATTTGTACAATATTGTAATTGAAAACATAATAAGGAAATATCAATATTTATGATTTTAGAAAAAAGCAATTTCAAAATAAAGAGGGTTGTGTACTTTAATTCATACGAATTGTCCAACTATTAAAAGTTCATGATTAGTTATGTAAAACTCTGAACTGATTTAGGTCAAAGCTTTAACAATGATTGTCAATGTATACAAGCCTTAGAATTATAAGGTATACACTCATAGTTTTAGATACATACGTGAAATATATAGCTTTTAAATGAATGGATATCAGCTTTGGCGGAAAATTTATTGAAGATTTACTTATTAATCTGAAGTTAGTTAACTTATTAAGATGAATACTTCAACAATTATATTTGGGATCTATTGTTCTTTCGATCTGTCCGATGGATGTGTGGAAAGTTTTGCTCTAGTTCTTTGTGCAATTATAATATGATTTAATGTATCAGCATTAAAGTAATTCCCGGTCGGGGTTATATGGGAGATAACAGTAAATGTGAACCGAGCTCGCCCATTTTCAATGCCGAACTTTTCAAGAGAAATACTTTTGTCAAATGTTGTCCCTCTAGAAAGTTTATTTTAGGCGCTATCGCTCTGAATAACGATATTGTACAACGTCTTTATACTAAATATCATCATCGTATCTATTATAATAGATATATAATTATAATTATTTAGATAATTATAATTTGTCATTTATTAGCTACTAAGAGATTGCCTTAGGCGAAGTTATACGGGAGCAATAGTCAAACGTGAACGGATTTCTCCCAATTGCAATTAAACAATTTAAATTTTCGTTGATATGTGAGATACATACATACATATGTAGGTTTTGAACGGATATCATGTACTTAGCTGCATTTTTGTACTTCCTAGGAAGATTACCTATAATTTAATATATAATACATTCTCAAATGTTATCATAATGTTCAAAAGTTAGACATAAAATTAAGATAAATGTAGTGTGTCTGCTAAAATCAGATTTGTGGAGCTCCTGGAAGGTATACCCATATGCATTTTACACAAAATTTTAGGATATCGTCCCACCCTGAGCTCCAAAAACTCCAAAAACTTGACTACAACAGAAAAAAGGACAGACAGGTAGACGGACGGACGGACAAACAGACGGACGGACGTCGCTAAATCGATTCTCCTGCCGATTTTGAGACGCTCGGTAAACTTGAATGGTATTCATAATCAGATTTGTGGAGTTCATATCAGATTGTAGGAATTCCTCCCACAAAGAACGCTGTCAAATTTCATCACAATCGGTCCATAAACACCTGAGATATCGCTGAAATAATACTTACAAAATGTCAACAAAATTTCTTAAACACGTACTTTGGGCAATTTGCTGTACATCACAAGTAGTGTTTTGGCGATATCTCAGTTGTTTATGGTCCGCTTTTGATAAAAGTTTATAATGTCCTTGGCGGGAGAATCTGATATAAAATTTATGTATGTTCGTGCTTCAGGAGGATGGTTTTTCCTATTTCTGCATTTCATTTTTTCAACAAACATTCTTAGACACGTACTTTGGGCAATTTGCGATACATCAAATTTAGTGTTTTGGTTGTATCTCAGTTGTTTATAGACCGATTTTGATAAAATTTTACAGAGTGTTTTGGGGAACCATTTCCTACAATCTGATATATAATATATTAACACATGTACACCAGGAGTATCTTGTTTCTCTTATTATTTAAAAGTGTGTTTCAATCAAAAATTTTTAAATTTTCGTCTAATTTTTGGCATTTTTTCGATATTTTCGGTTGTTATAAACCGATTTTAATGAAATTTAATAACGTTCATTGCGGGAGAATTTCCTAAAATCTGTTATATAATTTATCCATCCTCCATGGGCTTCAGAAACTTGATTTCAACAGACAGACAGACGGACAGAAAGACAGACAGACAGACGGGCATCGCTTAATCGATTCTCCTCCCGATTCTGAGTCGATCGGTATAATTTTTATGGGGTGTACGATCACTAATAAAAAAATTACAAACGGAATCACAAACTTATAATACCCTTTCACCTATTGGTGAAGGGTATAAAAAGAGTATCAGAAAAAACTGGATAATAAGTTTTTGCTGATATTCTTTTTGCAAACAATTTTTTTTTCGAGGAAATAAAGAGAAATTTCGTTGCTCCTGGCAGGATCGCCATGTATTCAATTTATTAATATGGTTTTTTATTTTTACTTTATTTAACACTTTGTAGAGCGGAGCTCAATAGCTCCGTTCTATCTTATGTCTACAATATTAATAATTTCTTATAAGTACTTAAAATCTACAAATACTTAAAATTATTGTTTTTTTGGTGAGTTTCTCATTTCATACTATTCAGCATGAAATAAGAAACTCAGACACATAGAATGTGTATTTAGCTGGCTAATCATTTTCTCATGGCCAGCTAAATGTGAAGTGTGTGCTGATTATGAGACATACCCTACATATGGAAGATATGTATGGGTCGCACATTCAATCTCACTACAGGACTCCCGGGAGGCAGTTAAATATTACCAAATCAAAATTTTTATATTTGTGGTGAATTTTATAAATTTCCTGGAATTTTAAATTCACAGTATAAACTTACTAAAATATTCAAACTAGCTGGACTTTAACTCAAAAAGTTTACAGCAAGCAACTCCCAGTTGCTTCCTTCTTTTCCCAAAGAAGATTCTTTCAGTTCCAATTTTTAGCATATCCCTCAGGCTTCTCAAATTTTAAGTAAAGTTATTACAGATTTGCATAAAATTAAATTCCATAAAACACATCACAAAAATCAAATGTAAATCGAGAGAGCTTTACTACTGTTTCCATCAGTAGCTTTAATATATATTTATATTTAGTCCTTCAATTTCTGGTGGAACATAAGGCCTTAACAAATGTTTTTCATGTAGGTTTATCGGTAGTCATCATTTTCATCTCGTTCCATGATACACCAAACTCTCTCAGCTCGTTCTCAGTTTGTCGTCTCCACGTATTTGCCACTGCTTGCTGAGTCATATAAGTGGCCACTTTTCTCAATGTGTGTCCTAGCCAACTATATTTTCTAGTGCGTATACTTGTTTGAAGCGGTTCTTGAGCGGTGCGCAACCATAGGTCTTGATTAGAGATTGTACAGGGCCAGAAAATTTTGTGTATACGTCTAAGGCACCGATTAACAAAGTCTTGTAGACTGTTTATCTCACGGCTCGAGATATTCCAAGTCTCACAGCCGTATAAAAGCACGGCTTTGACATTGGTGTTAAAAACTTTAATTCTGGTGGTGGTTGAGATATTTTAAAGTCTCCAGAATTTGTTTAGAATTCCAAAATCTTGCTTTGCTTTGCATAACCTGTTTTGGATATATTTTCTGCCGCCCCGCTTTTTAAAATAATACTCCCAAGGTAGCAGAAAGTTTCAACTCCATCAATGTGTTGCCCAGCAAGATAAAATTTGGTGTCATTTAGTGAGTTTATTCGCATTGACATAGTTTTTTTATGTTAATCTGAAGGCCAGCTAGAGCAGCACGAGAGGCAAAGGTTTGAAATTTGGATTACATGCTAGAGAAACGGTGAGAGAACAGATTTACGTCGTCAGCGTAATCAATGTCATCTAGTCTGTCGTGAAGACCCCAGGAGATACCATGTTGCCCAGACATCGAGTTACTCAATACAACATCAAAAACTATATTAAATAGCAATGGGGACAGCATACGATGTATGCCATACATCCTTGACGGACTCCTACCCTTACACTGATTGGTTGGCTCTGACAACCTTCATGGAGAATACAGCAGAACACGTTATTAAAAAGCTCTTTGATGAGTCGTATAATCTTCTCAGTTACACCTTTGCATCTTAAAATCAATAAACAGTAGGTAAAGGAGACATCGCCATTCAACCGATTGTTACACAATAACCCTTAGGCTATTGATGTGATCAATGCATTAAGAAGAGTGATACCTCTGTATTTCGAGCAGTCATGCAGATTTCCTCTTTTTGGAATTTTTATAATTAGACCTTCTCTTATGACATTTGGAAGTCTTTCACCGGACCAGTATTTTGTTATCAACGGCTTTAAAAGCTTTGTGGATAGTATTGTGTCAGCTTTTAATAATTTGGGTGGTGTTCCGTCCGTACCTGCAGATTTTCCAGACTTAAGGCGTTTAATTGCAGCAGTTATTTCTAGAGATGTTGGTGTTGATATATAAAACTCGTTATTTGTGTGATGCTCAGGATCGCAATCACATATTTTACAGCACTCAGCTGGATTGACTGATAGTAGCTTTTTGTAGTAGCCTTCCTACAATTCCATTTGTTGATCAACAGTGGCTTTGAACTGCAGTAATTATGGCCAACAATTGCCTTTGTAATTCGACATAGGTCCTTATATCGACCCGTATCGCTAGCTATTTGGGCTTCTTTGGATAAATTTTCAGCACATCTCCGCTTTTCCACCCTTGCGCTTCATTTGAAGTCATGATTTAGATGTTGATATTCGCGCATTCTTTGTTGTTTGATCTGCAAGGTTTTTTCGTCATTTAATTTACCTTTGGCTAGTCTCCGGTCTTCAATCAGCTGCCACATTTTACTAGAGATCCAATTCTTATTAGACTTTTTTTGATACCCTATTTCACTAGCAGCAGTTTCAATAAAAGCCGTTTTAATGTCATTCCAGTAGGTGTCTGCATTCTGGGGGACAGAGATATAGTAACGACCTGTTCTATTTCTCAGTGCGTTAAAGAACCACATAGCAACTTCTGGTGATGTCAGTTTTTGAACATCAAGGTTTCTCCTGCTGATACTTGGTTTAGGTGCCACAGCTCTTAACTTCAGCCGAACCTCGACTACAATCAAATTATAATAGCTGCCAACATCTGCACACACCTCTTGTTCCTCACATCTAGCAATGAACCCTCTCCACATCCTACTTATTGCTAAGTGGTCAATCTGGTTTTCAGTTTTTTGATCCGGGGACACCCATGTGGCTTTAATACTCAAGTAAATTACGTTTAACTAAAATTATTCACAATGACTTAGAAAAAATGTCCTAATGCGAAACATTGGTTTATAAAGTGGAAAGATGGGTAAATATTTAAATTACCGTCAGAAACCTTACAAAAGGAAATTTTCTTCATCGAAATTAAAAATAGGAGATTTTGTAGTTGGAATAGATAATCAGCTCCTCACCGTGGACTTTAATTTTCTGTTCCTTTAATAGCTTTATATTTCCGAATATAATTTCCATTTGTTTCCATCATATTATAACGTTTTCACTTTCAGAATATCAAACCGTTTACCCCGCAATCCAGAGATCCACCAGTGCAAACTTTGTCATCGCTTCCACTTTCTGAGGTTCTGTCGAAGTTTCCTGGCTGTGAGTCCTACTGA
Organism: Stomorhina lunata; assembly: GCA_933228675.1. Taxonomy (NCBI): domain Eukaryota; kingdom Metazoa; phylum Arthropoda; class Insecta; order Diptera; family Rhiniidae; genus Stomorhina; species Stomorhina lunata. The sequence continues at coordinate 57,589,461 of OW121741.1, read as the reverse complement.
TCGGAATATAGTGGCTCGCCAGTACTAGTATTGAGTGAATTGCCTGACCAGAACGCACTCGGTGGCTACCTGTGCGCCCAGATACAGCAAGCAGTTGCATCATACTTTGCTGCACCAACATCGGGGTACACGGACACTATCATCAAGGCGACGCTTATACGAGAGGCTAGGCGAACGTCCGGCATCAGCAAATCGCCAAAAACCTCGCGCACGATGTCGTAAGCGACCCAATACTACAGCCAGCAGTGACAGCAAAGCCACGCGTCTAGTCATCCACCAAACTACTAGCAACCACACCACCAGCACCATCAACAACAACTCCCGACAACAACATAGTAAGCAGCCCAATCAGCGGATCCTTTCAGGAGCAATCCGCTCCCTGGCGGAGGTGCTATGGCCGCAACCTCATCCCATGCTTAAATTGCACAAGTGCAAGAGAGGCGCCACGTATAAATAAGCTCAAAGCTATTTTATTAATCTTTTTATTTTACTTTATTTTAATTACACTAGTCGGCACTTTTATTTTTTTTTTCTTTTTTTAATTCCGGTCCCATACAATTAAAAAAAATAAATTAAAAATATGAAAAAGAGTAAAAAATATTGTAATTTATTAGAAAACAAAACCCCTTTCACATTTTAAAAGTTTGTATAACTTTTTTATACCTTTCACCAATAGGTGAATTATAAGTTTGTCATTCAGTTTGCTTTTTTTCATTATTTGTCGCAGACCCCACAAAATTTATACCGATTGACTCAGAATCGGCAGGAGAACCGATTAAGCAATGTCCGTCTCTCTGTCCTTCTGTCTGTTGAAATCAAGTTTGTGAAGCTGCTAGAGAGATATCGACATAAATTGTATATCAGATTTTTATTAAATTTCATCAAAATCGGTTGAAAAACACCTGAGATATCGCCAAAACACAAAAATTTATATGTGACACATAAACTTTTTCATTGAAAAGTACATTTCAGAAAGAAAAGAAAAACCATAATCATAATGGACTAGCCTTCATAAATTATACATCAAATTATAGGAAATCCTCCCGCGAAGTTCTTTGTAAAATTTAATCAAAATCGGCCTATAAACATCTTATTTGTTTAAAAAATACAATAAAAAAATAAAAAAAACAATTTTCCTTGACGATAGGCCCAGACAAATTATATAGGAAATTCTTTCGCCAAGCACGCTATTGAATTTCATGAATATTGGTCAATAAAAATCTAAAATATGGTTAAAATAGTAAAATCGATATATTGCAAATTGCCAAAACTTTATTTGATTCTTTTGCAATTTCTCAGATGTTTGTGGACCGATTTTAATGAAATTTAATAGTGTGTATTGAGGGAGTACATCCTAAATCCTGATATATAATTTATGTCGGTGTATTTCCGAGGAGCTTCACAAACCTGATTTCAGCAGACTGATATACATTATATTCGTATATCTTAAATCAGTGGTCTTAACATTGTAAAGCAAATATATTTATGTATGATATATCAGATTTTAGGAAATCTTCCTACTCAGCACGCTATAGAATTTGATAAAAATTCAATTTAAAAAAAACACTGTTTTTTTACGAAATTTGATTTTTTTTTTTTGGAAAAATACAGTTTTAATAAAATTTAGTAGCATGATGCCTTGGAGTATTTTCTAAAATCTGATATATAATTAAATTTTTTTTAAATACTGTTTAAAAAAAAAAATTAAATATGTCAATTTGCGTACATCGATATGTTTTGCTTTGGCGATATCTCGACAATTTGATTTCCTAAAATTTGATATACAGTTCAAAAAACTTTTTTTTTTTAAACACAGCATTTAAAAAAAATTAAATTCGGTAATTTTCGGGACAACGAATTTAGAGTTTTGGCAATATCTCAGATTGTAATGTACCTATTTTGAATACCATTTTGCTTTGGAGGATTTTCTAAGATATGATATATAATTCATATCGGTATAATATCCGCAAATTGACGAATTTTAAACAAAAAACGGTTTTTATACAAATTAAAAAAAAATACAATTTAAAAGAAAATAAAAAATTTTAATTTATCATGGAATTTTAAGTTTTGGGTTATATCTCAGTTGTTAGTGGAAATATATGTTGCAATTTAATAGTGTACTTCGTAGAACACTATTAACATTTAATACCTATACAAATAAGTTATGTCGGTATGCCACCTAGAAGCTTATAAAACTTGATTTCAGCATACCGAAATATGTCTTAAATAAGTGATTTTGAACATTATGGTGGCCTTTATTATTTATTTATTTAAAGTTTTGACTATCCTACACAACAAGATATAAATCTTATAATTATAGCATAGGAAATTAATACAAATGTTTAACAAGAAATTGACTTTTACTACATATAAATGACAATAGACATAATAAAATATATTTTTAACAAACAAAATTTAATATTTAATTTAAAGCAAACAAAATATAAAATTACTTGTAAAGGATATAGCGAAAAAATATAAATACGATAAAAAAAAAAAGAGATAGAAAAAAATTTAAAGTTCATCAAAGGAAATAATTAATTAAAGTTTAAGCTGGTGAAATAGTTAAGCAGCTGATTTTTAAACGTTTTAACATTGCTGTTTGTTTGTATGTTATTAGGAAGTCTGTTCCAAAGGCGTACAGAATGAATAAAAAATTGATATTCCGATACCAAGCTGCGGTGAAGGATTGGAATTATTTTGTTGCCTCTATTAGATCGCGCAAACGATAGCCTATTGTACAAATGTAGAGGCTGCATATGATTTAAGGAGATCATTTGAAGTTCCTGAAAAACCAAAAAGTTTTTGAAGTTTAATATATAAAATATGATGATCAATAGTGTCGAAAGCTTTGGAGTGGTCAAGAAGTACTAAAATATTAACCTTTCCCATATCAATGTCCTGTTGGATATCCTCATTCAGACTTAATAGGGCTGTGACACAACTATGCTTAGCTCGAAAACCAGATTGATGCGGAGTGAGCAAATTATATCTATTAATGTATTCGTTAATTTGGAGATACATGAGCTTTTCCATAATTTTAGAAAAGTATGGCAGAATAGCTATTGGTCGAAATTCTGAGTTGGTTTTAGGAACCGTAATAATTTTGGCATGTTTCCAGTTAAAAGGATAGATGTTGGTGGTAAATAAAGAATTATAGATATAATTTTGGTAGCAGTAATTTAACGAAACGAGGGTCGACATTATCATAACTGATTGCATTCGACTTTACGGACCTTAAACAGGCCAAAACTTCATAATTGTTAACGCAGCGAAAGCAAAATTCATTGTTTAACTCGTTATTTACTAATGTACTTATATAATTATTTGTAAACGAGTCATCAATTGATGAAGGTATAGAGGTGAAGATGATATTATGTTCATCGGCAGATAAATTGTTCTCAGCGTTCCTATTTTTGTTAACAATCCCGATGTCACGTATAGTTTGCCACGTTAGCTTTTTTTATTTCACGATTTAAATCACTTCTAAATTTTCGAAATTCATCGTAAAGAGTTGCAGTTTTAAAGCGTCTCTTTTCTTAATTAAATTTCTAATGGCTGGAGTAAACCAGAGTCTCGAACCTTCTTTAATAGTTTTAGTTTTAAGCAGAGTGTGCAAACAAACGAAACCCTTTGCAAACATTCGTAGAATGTAAAGACAGATTCAGCTTTACTTCAATCGTTTTGTTTCATGAACTAAACAAAACAAATTCATTTGAAAATCAAAGAGCAAAAAAACAAACAATATTCTTTGTGCTCATCTTCTTTGCTTCAGTTTACCATACCAATCGTACATTTAAGTACAAAACATCAACAGAAATGTTTGCGAATGATTCGTTTTATATTATCCTAAGGTAAATATCACGATCATTAAAGAAACTCGTGAAAATGAGTATCAAAAACATTCAGTTGGACGTTAACGAAGTTTGCTTTGTTTAAGAAAAGACAATAAGAAAAATACAAGAAACAAAATCAAAACCCAATTTATAGCAACAAAATTTACAGTTTACCTCATTTCAATATGTAAATTTTTCTAGAAACAAAAATTTGTTTCTCTTTCTGATTTCTACTGCTATACGCTATTAAATAAAAAAAGATCAAATCACTCAGCAAATGTTTGCGAAACGGTTTTGTTCTGAGTTTTTCGGTTTTGCTCTCTTTGTTTTTCTTTCTAGCAGAGTAAGTTTAAATAGCATTCGTTTTTTGTTCGTGTACAAATAAAAAAACAAATCATTTTGTCAACTTTATTATCATTATTTGTATTTTGTTTCTGTTTTATACTCTGCAAAGACAGAAATAAAACAAATTCAATTGTTTGGTTTCGTTTGTTTGCACACTCTGGTTTTAAGTGGAACAAACATTTCATATAAATTGAAAATGTTATTCTCAAGAAAAGAAGTTTGCTCGTTTGGTGATGTCATATAAAATAAAGAATTCCAATTGATTGCTGAGAAGTATTCATCAAGCATTGCAAAATTGATGTGACGGAAATCACGATATGAAAAAGTCTCATCAATTTGCTTTAAAGTAAAATCGTATGAGATATAGATTTAATCGTGTTTTGAAAAACAAGGAGCTGAAAGTTGATCATAAGCTCGGACTTTGGAGGTATCACAAACTAGGATTAAATCTAAAAGGGTATTTGACGTTGTGGTATAATGGGTTGGAAGTAAACGATAAACAGAATGAAGTCCAATTGAGAAGAGTGTTGTATCTAAAATAAAAGTCTGGCAACCCTTTCTTTTACAAGCCATGTGTTGACCTGTAACTTTTGTCACTCGCCATTATACTTAATACTGAAGAAGAAGTAATACTGGTTTGAGTGTGTGCCTTTTTCTATGAAATAAGAAATAAAATCTTTTAGATATCATTAATTAATGAAACCTTGTCGTTTTTCTAAATTGGAAAGAATATAATAAATTGGCGACGAGGTAAAAAAACAAAAAAGGCGGTATGGATCCGGCACAGTTCGCTCAGTTTATGGAGCTACAACAACAAATACTCACCCAATTGACTGTGTCGCAAAGTTCCGGGCAAACCTCTTCTACAGTGAACGCTGCGCTGTTGCCAAATTTCGACACATTTGATGTAACCAAGGAATCATTTAAGAACTATTTGCAACGGTTCAAAAACTATGTCGAAATGAAAAATATTTCAAACAATGAGGAATATTGTGCCAAACTGCTATTAAACTCTATTGGGGCAAAAACGTTTAATATGGTCACAGCTCTAGCCTCACCAAAAGCTCTGAACACAGTCAAATACAGTGAATTGTTACAACTGATGGAAAAACATTTGTCACCAAAGAAAAACGTCTTAGTTGCACAGCACCAGTTTCTTTCGAAGTATCAACAGGGGTCACAGTCAATATCAGAATTTGAAGCCTTATTACGAGCTGATATAAATGAGTGCGAGTTTTTGTCCGATTGTGAATGCAAATCCTCAGTTGCAGATTTATTTTTACGTGCCCAGTTCATAAGAGGGATTGCAGACAATAATATACGGGAACAACTTTTGCAATCAACTACAGTGAAATTCGAGGAAGTAGTAGCAAAAGCAATTGCACCAGAGGCAGCAAAGTCAGATGCTAAGCAAATTATGATGAATTCATCGTTCGAGCCAGAAGTCCACAAAGTGTCTCAGCGTAATCGTACAAAAAGTAAGGATGCTAGACAGAACAAAATTAATTTTTGGAAACTGGGTATCGAGGGCCTTTGTTTACGATGTGGTAGAAATAACCACTATGCAAGGGATTGTCGCGTGGAGAGAAGTAAATTGAAATGTGATGCATGCAAAAAAGTTGGTCACGTTCAAAAAGTTTGCATTGATACATTATCTAAAGAATCCTCACACAAAGCAACAAACCAGGTTCAAGACAGTGAGGACGAAGACTATAGCATTTACAATGTGGTTAATATTTTTCAAAACAATGATCAAAATGGAAGAGATGCGCAACGATATTACGTCACCATCAAAATAGAAGGGAAGCTAGTGCGGTTTGAAGTTGACTCGGGTTCTGGGTACACTTTTTTACCTCGAGATGTGTACCAAAAATTACAACTAAAAACACCATTGACCAAAACCAATAGAGCATTTCGTTCATATACTCAGGATACGTTCATACCAGATGGAAAAATTTGTGTGGTAGCTAATTACAATGGGTGTACAATAACTGATGAAATATACATTGTTCCCAATTTTTTCTCGGTGTTGCTTGGTAGATCGTGGATCAGGAAGCTGAATATCAATTTAAAAGAATTGGACAGTGCAAATAATGTAGGAAACATTTTTCAGGTAAGCGTCATAGAAGAAATTAAGAAGCAATTTCCACAAGTTTTTGAACAAAAGATTGGGTGTACACCGTGTTACAAAGTCTCCCTTAAATTGCGTGAAAATGCGTCACCCGTATATCATAAAGAACGACAAATTCCCTACGCGCTACTGCCTAGTACGGATAAACAGCTAGATGAAATGGAAAAAGAGGGTATTATTACAAAAATTTCTAATAGTGACTGGGGCTCACCCATGGTTGTAATTCCAAAGCCTAATGGGGATGTAAGGATTTGTGTTGACTACAAAATAGGAGTTAATCAAAGACTTGTTGATGCACATTATCCTATTAGGAAAATCGACAGTATTTTAAATAGTCTGCGTGGCTCAAAGTATTTTTGTAAACTCGATTTGTTTAAAGCCTATTTGCATATACAGGTAGACGAAGAATCTAGTGTAATTCAGACAATAACCACCCATCGTGGCACGTACAAAATGAACCGATTATCGTTTGGAATTAAAACTGCGCCAGCAGAATTCAATAGAATTATAGACGAAATACTTAGAGACATTCCAAACACGGAGTCATATTTTGATGACATAGTCGTTCATGGGAGCACGTTGGATGAATGTGTGCACAATTTAAGGTCTTGTCTAACCCAGTTACAGAAATTCGATTTACATCTTAATTACTCAAAATGCTCATTTTTTCAGAAGAGCATTGAATTCCTAGGCCACATTGTAGAGTATAACAAAGTTAAGAAATCGCCACTAAAGATGAAAGCTTTAAAAGAAATGCCTAGACCGAGCTCGGCAGATGACGTTAGGCGATTTTTGGGTATGCACAGTGGTTTACGGACGCTTTTTTTTGGAAATAATTCTTTAATCACGATATGAAAAAGTCTCATCAATTTGCTTTAAAGTAAAATCGTATGAGATATAGATTTAATCGTGTTTTGAAAAACAAGGAGCTGAAAGTTGATCATAAGCTCGGACTTTGGAGGTATCACAAACTAGGATTAAATCTAAAAGGGTATTTGACGTTGTGGTATAATGGGTTGGAAGTAAACGATAAACAGAATGAAGTCCAATTGAGAAGAGTGTTGTATCTAAAATAAAAGTCTGGCAACCCTTTCTTTTACAAGCCATGTGTTGACCTGTAACTTTTGTCACTCGCCATTATACTTAATACTGAAGAAGAAGTAATACTGGTTTGAGTGTGTGCCTTTTTCTATGAAATAAGAAATAAAATCTTTTAGATATCATTAATTAATGAAACCTTGTCGTTTTTCTAAATTGGAAAGAATATAATAAATTGGCGACGAGGTAAAAAAACAAAAAAGGCGGTATGGATCCGGCACAGTTCGCTCAGTTTATGGAGCTACAACAACAAATACTCACCCAATTGACTGTGTCGCAAAGTTCCGGGCAAACCTCTTCTACAGTGAACGCTGCGCTGTTGCCAAATTTCGACACATTTGATGTAACCAAGGAATCATTTAAGAACTATTTGCAACGGTTCAAAAACTATGTCGAAATGAAAAATATTTCAAACAATGAGGAATATTGTGCCAAACTGCTATTAAACTCTATTGGGGCAAAAACGTTTAATATGGTCACAGCTCTAGCCTCACCAAAAGCTCTGAACACAGTCAAATACAGTGAATTGTTACAACTGATGGAAAAACATTTGTCACCAAAGAAAAACGTCTTAGTTGCACAGCACCAGTTTCTTTCGAAGTATCAACAGGGGTCACAGTCAATATCAGAATTTGAAGCCTTATTACGAGCTGATATAAATGAGTGCGAGTTTTTGTCCGATTGTGAATGCAAATCCTCAGTTGCAGATTTATTTTTACGTGCCCAGTTCATAAGAGGGATTGCAGACAATAATATACGGGAACAACTTTTGCAATCAACTACAGTGAAATTCGAGGAAGTAGTAGCAAAAGCAATTGCACCAGAGGCAGCAAAGTCAGATGCTAAGCAAATTATGATGAATTCATCGTTCGAGCCAGAAGTCCACAAAGTGTCTCAGCGTAATCGTACAAAAAGTAAGGATGCTAGACAGAACAAAATTAATTTTTGGAAACTGGGTATCGAGGGCCTTTGTTTACGATGTGGTAGAAATAACCACTATGCAAGGGATTGTCGCGTGGAGAGAAGTAAATTGAAATGTGATGCATGCAAAAAAGTTGGTCACGTTCAAAAAGTTTGCATTGATACATTATCTAAAGAATCCTCACACAAAGCAACAAACCAGGTTCAAGACAGTGAGGACGAAGACTATAGCATTTACAATGTGGTTAATATTTTTCAAAACAATGATCAAAATGGAAGAGATGCGCAACGATATTACGTCACCATCAAAATAGAAGGGAAGCTAGTGCGGTTTGAAGTTGACTCGGGTTCTGGGTACACTTTTTTACCTCGAGATGTGTACCAAAAATTACAACTAAAAACACCATTGACCAAAACCAATAGAGCATTTCGTTCATATACTCAGGATACGTTCATACCAGATGGAAAAATTTGTGTGGTAGCTAATTACAATGGGTGTACAATAACTGATGAAATATACATTGTTCCCAATTTTTTCTCGGTGTTGCTTGGTAGATCGTGGATCAGGAAGCTGAATATCAATTTAAAAGAATTGGACAGTGCAAATAATGTAGGAAACATTTTTCAGGTAAGCGTCATAGAAGAAATTAAGAAGCAATTTCCACAAGTTTTTGAACAAAAGATTGGGTGTACACCGTGTTACAAAGTCTCCCTTAAATTGCGTGAAAATGCGTCACCCGTATATCATAAAGAACGACAAATTCCCTACGCGCTACTGCCTAGTACGGATAAACAGCTAGATGAAATGGAAAAAGAGGGTATTATTACAAAAATTTCTAATAGTGACTGGGGCTCACCCATGGTTGTAATTCCAAAGCCTAATGGGGATGTAAGGATTTGTGTTGACTACAAAATAGGAGTTAATCAAAGACTTGTTGATGCACATTATCCTATTAGGAAAATCGACAGTATTTTAAATAGTCTGCGTGGCTCAAAGTATTTTTGTAAACTCGATTTGTTTAAAGCCTATTTGCATATACAGGTAGACGAAGAATCTAGTGTAATTCAGACAATAACCACCCATCGTGGCACGTACAAAATGAACCGATTATCGTTTGGAATTAAAACTGCGCCAGCAGAATTCAATAGAATTATAGACGAAATACTTAGAGACATTCCAAACACGGAGTCATATTTTGATGACATAGTCGTTCATGGGAGCACGTTGGATGAATGTGTGCACAATTTAAGGTCTTGTCTAACCCAGTTACAGAAATTCGATTTACATCTTAATTACTCAAAATGCTCATTTTTTCAGAAGAGCATTGAATTCCTAGGCCACATTGTAGAGTATAACAAAGTTAAGAAATCGCCACTAAAGATGAAAGCTTTAAAAGAAATGCCTAGACCGAGCTCGCAGATGACGTTAGGCGATTTTTGGGTATGCACAGTGGTTTACGGACGCTTTTTTTTGGAAATAATTCTTTAACTTTTGAACGACTGGAGATATTTGAATGAAATTTGACATGGTGATAGTCAAGGAGTATTCGTTGGTTTTTGAAAGCACTGGTCCATGAGGGGTCGGGAGAGTGATTGATGGACCTTCAAAGTTGGTCACCTCGGGTGTTCGACTTTTTTAAAAATTCGCCAAAAATCCATTTATGTATGGATTGAAAAGAAAACTTAAGTTGTCCTTGAGAAGATCTACAAAAAATATGCTTAAATGTGTAGGTTATCTCCTTTGGATTTCGAGATATTTGGGTAAAAAGGAATTTTTAGGTTGATTTTTTACCTCTTTTTTTAAGCTTTTTTTGATCTGGTGGACGCATCTGAGGACCAAAAATTTTTTAAGAATATTCTTTAAATTTGTAATAAAATTCTGAATAATTTTTGTGCAAGTTAGTTATAGAAATCTTCTTTTGTTTAAAAGTTAAAAATATTCAAAGTTGAAACTTACAAAAAATTTCGCTTTTTTTTTAGTTTTTCCCCAAAAGATAGCTATATTTTTTCACTAATAAAAAAATATTTTCTTAAGAAACATAAAAAGATTTTTAAAGTTTTTAAAAGAAAACATAATGAGAATGCGTATAAAACAAATTTCTTGCTAATTGGACTTTTGGTCCTCGCACATGTCCTCTCCAAAAAATGGCAATTTGTAAAAAAAAAAATTAGTTTAAACAAAAATTTCTCAAAAGGCAAAGCACCGATTTGAAAAAAATTATAATGTTCATATTTTCCAATATATCTGTTATTGATTAGAAAAGTTTTTTCTGAAACGCGCTGCAAATAGAGACAGTGTTGCCATATTTGTAAAAAAACTCATTTTTTGAAACACCTTTTTCCCCAGTTGGGAATTGGGGAATTTTTAAGTTAAAATTGGGAATTTTTTTTAGTCTATTGCTTTTACATCTTATTGGTCTACATTACTACAAAATTTCATTGTAATATCTTTATCCATGTCATTTCCACAGAATATCAAAGATTAAAAATATTTTCCTTAAAAAAGCAGAAAAACAATTTTTTTTTGTTTTACGATACAAAGTGTAAAAAAAGTAACGCACTTAAAAAAAACTTTTACTTAGTGCTAATCTCCTAGTCTTTCCCGATCTAATGATACTAAACATGTATATAAAGCATTAATACCGAGTCTTAAAAAACTCTGAAAAGTTTGGCCCCCGTAGCATTTTTACACTGTTTATTTAAATATAAGTGATGAATTTGTGCATATAAAGTTAATTATCATACTCAAATATTTCACTATTTTTAAGATGACAATGATCCTTCGCTAATAAACAAATATTTTCTTCAAAAAGATATAAATAGTTTTTTATTTTTTTAAAGAAAACATTATAAGAATGACTTAAAAAAATTTTATTCGATTTTGCCTTTTGTTCCAAGCTAAAAAATAAAATTTTAGTAAAAGATTCTAAATAAGTAAGTACGAGTAAGGCACCGATTTTGATAACAGTGTAAAGGTAATATATCCATAATTTGTAGCAAAAGTTTAATTAGAAGAGTACTTTTATAGTAACAGTGTGACAATTTATTTAAAATAAGATTTAAAGGCATTTTTCCGGTATTTAAAATTGGTGTATTTGAAAAAATTGCAAAATTATGTTAAGGTTATAAAATGTTTTTTAATGTGAAAGTTAATGCAATAGGTAAAAATTGTTACAACTTGGGTTTTTCATAATGGTCAGAAAGGATATGGTTACTCACCTCCATACAGGTAGGTTTTACGAGACGCACATATTGGTTGAGTTATATATGCACCTATTTTTAGAGGTCCTCAGATGCGTCCACCAGATCAAAAAAAGCTTAAAAAAAGAGGTAAAAAATCAACCTAAAAATTCCTTTTTACCCAAATATCTCGAAATCCAAAGGAGATAACCTACACATTTAAGCATATTTTTTGTAGATCTTCTCAAGGACAACTTAAGTTTAAAATTTCTTTTCAATCCATACATAAATGGATTTTTGGCGAATTTTTAAAAAAATCGAACACCCGAGGTGACCAACTTTGAAGGTCCATCAATCACTCTCCCGACCCCTCATGGACCAGTGCTTTTAAAAACCAACTCAAATACTCCTTGACTACCACCATGTCAAATTTCATTCAAATATCTCCAGTCGTTCAAAAGTTACAGAATTATTTCCAAAAAAAAGCGTCCGTAAACCACTGTGGTATGGTAACATACTACGCACGTTTCATAAATAACCTGTCATCATTGTCAACACCCCTAAGGCAGCTGCTGAGGAAAAATCAAAAATTCAAGTGGACAGAGTCATGTGAAAAATCTTTTATTGCCCTTAAAGATGAACTGGCAAGTGATAATGTGTTAGTACCATACGACCCTAATCAACCACTTCAACTAGCATGCGACGCGAGCCCAACAGGAATTTCTGGCATATTATCACATATCCAAGATGGCATAGAAAAGCCTATAGCGTATGCATCCCGCGCATTGACGGCTGCCGAACAAAACTATTCACAACTAGATAGGGAAGCTTTAGCTATTGTTTACGCTGTGCATCATTTCCATGAATACCTGTTCGGTCGACCATTTAAACTCATCACAGATAATCAACCTATTATGAGAATTTTCCACGAGAATGCCAAGTTACCACAGATGACATCCGCCCGTCTCCAAAGATACGCAGCATTTTTGTCAGGTTTTAATTACGAGATAATTTGTAAAAAGGGAGTCGACAACAGTAACGCTGACTGCTTATCCAGAGCACCAATCAAATCTACAGATCGAAGTGAAAATTTCATCAATAAGGAAGTCCATGATATCTGTAATGCAAGTGTACACAAAATTAGCAGCGAAAAAATCAATTTTAATTCCCTTCGAGAAGAAACTCTCAAAGATAAAGAGTTGCTCCAGATTTTAAAAAGATTGCGGAAAGGGGAAGTTAGCAATAATAACGACATCGAATCTGAATTGACAATTGATGGTGATATCCTCTTCCAAGGTGAACGTGTTATAGTGCCCAGGACCTTACAGCTTCATGTCTTGAAGGAATTACATTCCACCCATCTGGGAAACACGAAAATGAAGCAATTAGCGCGCCGCTACGTTTATTGGAAAACAATAGACAAAGATATTGAAAACATGGTAAAGTCTTGTAAAAATTGCGCAAAAGTTGCTAGCTCACCACCGAAAACTGCTGTGCACCCATGGGATGATCCAGATACTAACTGGCAACGGATTCACATGGACTACGCGGGTCCGTTCCAGGGATACTTTTTCCTTGTAGTTATGGACGCCAAGTCAAAATAGACTGAAGTTGGTATTTGTACAGTAGCACCATGTTCAACATCTACAATTAAAATGTTACGAACTATATTTTCCCGTAATGGATATCCAAACGTGTTGGTGTCTGATAATGCATCTATTTGTACAAGTAAAGAGTTTCGGGAATTTTGTGGTGTTAATGGCATAATCCAAAAATTTATTGCACCGGGACATCCGGCCACTAACGGTTTGGCAGAAAGAAATGTTCGTACGTTGAAAGAAAAACTAAAAGTTATGGAAGATGAACCTAAAACAATGGAAGAAAAAGTGCAGGAGATTCTACAAAAATATCGAGCAACACCACTGAAAAATAATAAAACGCCATCAGAATTATATCTGGGTCGGAAAATTCGTACTCGTTTAGAAGCACTAAAACCACCAAAGTTTACAAAATCCGAAGTCTTATTACCAACAACAAGACAATTAAATGAGGGAGAGACAGTATTAGCTCGTTACTACACTTCAAATAAACAAGTTTGGAAAACAGATATTATACTTAAGAAGCTGGGACAATTGCACTACATGGTAAAACTAGACAATGGTTATGTACTAAAACGTCACATTAACCAATTACGCGCAACTAAGGTGAAGTTTACATTTCAAGATCCCATTCCAAACGATAGTCTCAGCAGTACAGAAAGTGGAACTCAAGATGTAACAAGTGGGAAAATATAGTCATCTTACCCAGTCCGGAAAATACAACAAACAGTGAAACCGTCAACTTTAAGCCGGCAGATTTGAATTCCGACGCATCTTCGGGCCAGGCTGTTATAGAACCACCAGTTTATCCAACACCAAGCTATGGTACTCCAAGTTCAAGTGGAGCAATTCCTAAAGTTAGAAGAGAAATTCAACAACAAACAGCACAACGCTCATCATCTAGAAATCGTAAACCACCGAAGCGTTATGAAGACTATTTGGTTGAGACTGATTCTTAGTAAATGTTCCGGAAAATATGCCGAAATTTATTAAGTATTATATAAGGGTGCGAGAACTGTTGTATCTAAAATAAAAGTCTGGCAACCCTTTCTTTTACAAGCCATGTGTTGACCTGTAACTTTTGTCACTCGCCATTATACTTAATGCTGAAGAAGAAGTAATACTGATTTGAGTGTGTGCCTTTTTCTATGAAATAAGAAATAAAATCTTTTAGATATCATTAATTAATGAAACCTTGTCGTTTTTCTAAATTGGAAAGAATATAATAAAGAGATTATCTAAAAGTGTAGTTTCTGTGAGTAAGTCCGAATTAAAATTTCCGGCAATAACACAGTCCGAGTACAAGAGGGAGAGTTCTTCAAGGTTGTTCAAAAAAGTGTCAGTGGGTACATAACAATTGGGCCTATAAACGCAACCAATAAGCAGTTTTTGACCTTGGGAAATAATTTCCACATACAGATATTCAACTCTATCAGTGCTTGTATCAGTATTTGAAACGGTAGAGGTTATAAAATTGCTTTTTATATTATTTTTTATAAAAATTGCAACACCACCGCCACGTGTCCTACGATCAGCTCTGAAAGTCTTGTAACCGTGAAGATTAATTACATTATCGGAGGTTGCCGGATTAAGCCACGTTTCAGAAACGCATATAGCATCTACGTTAGAATTTTCAAACATAAGTGTAAATTCGTCAACTTTATTATTTAAACTTTGTGCATTGATATGACATATATTTATACCATTTTTTAATTTAGACAGAATCCGTAACATGTACATTGATCCTTTATTAACAAAACGAGGGTCGATATTATCATAACCGATTGCATTCGACTTTACGGACCTTAAACAGGCCAAAACTTCATAATTGTTAACACAGCGAAAGCAAAATTCATTGTTTAACTCGTTATTTACTAATGTACTTATATAATTATTTGTAAACGAGTCATCAATTGATGAAGGTATAGAGGTGAAGATGATATTATGTTCATCGGCAGATAAATTGTTCTCAGCGTTCCTATTTTTGTTAACAATCCCGATGTCACGTATAGTTTGCCACGTTTTTTTACTGTCAACGGCAGTTTTAAATCGTTCAGCATAGAAATGTATCTTAGCTTTTTTTATTTCACGATTTACATCACTTCTAAATTTTCGAAATTCGTCGTAAAGAGTTGCAGTTTTAAAGCGTCTCTTTTCTTAATTAAATTTCTAATGGCTGGAGTAAACCAGAGTCTCGAACCTTCTTTAATAGTTTTAGTTTTAAGTGGAACAAACATTTCATATAAATTGAAAATGTTATTCTCAAGAAAAGAAGTTTGCTCGTTTGGTGATGTCATATAAAATAAAGAATTCCAATTGAAGTATTCATCAAGCATTGCAAAATTGATGTGATGGAAATCACGATATGAAAAAGTCTCATCAATTTGCTTTAAAGTAAAATCGTATGAGATAAAGATTAAATCGTGTTTTGAAAAACAAGGAGCTGAAAGTTGATGATAAGCTCGGACTTTGGAGGTATCACAAACTAGGATTAAATCTAAAAGGGTATTTGACGTTGTGGTATAATGGGTTGGAAGTAAACGATAAACAGAATGAAGTCCAATTGAGAAGAGATTATCTAAAAGTGTAGTTTCTGTGAGTAAGTCCGAATTAAAATCTCCGGCAATAACACAGTCCGAGTACAAGAGGGAGAGTTCTTCAAGGTTGTTCAAAAAAGTGTCAGTGGGTACATAACGATTGGGCCTATAAACGCAACCAATAAGCAGTTTTTGACCTTGGGAAACAATTTCCACAAACAGATATTCAACTCTATCAGTGCTTGTATCAGTATTTGAAACGGTAGAGGTTATAAAATTGCTTTTTATATTATTTTTTATAAAAATTGCAACACCACCGCCACGTGTCCTACGATCAGCTCTGAAAGTCTTGTAACCGTGAAGATTAATTACATTATCGGAGGTTGCCGGATTAAGCCACGTTTCAGAAACGCATATAGCATCTACGTTAGAATTTTCAAACATAAGTGTAAATTCGTCAACTTTATTATTTAAACTTTGTGCATTGATATG
Organism: Stomorhina lunata; assembly: GCA_933228675.1. NCBI lineage: Eukaryota > Metazoa > Arthropoda > Insecta > Diptera > Rhiniidae > Stomorhina > Stomorhina lunata. The sequence goes on along the minus strand of OW121741.1, from coordinate 57,573,320 downwards.
ACATATATTTATACCATTTTTTAATTTAGACAGAATCTGTAACATGTACATTGATCCTTCATTGGAACCGAAATCTGTATTATCCTGCAGAATCTGTGAAATTATTAAACAGTTTAATAAAGCAAGGAACAACAATGTTAAAGAGTAAAATCAGCTGAATTTTGATTATAGGAGGCAAAGTGGTGAAAATTATTTCACAGCAAAAGTGATAAATTAAACAATGTGGAATATAAAAATAATTTAAGAGAATTAATAAATCAAAGAAAATAAATTTTTAAAAGTATGAATAAGAATTAGACCTTAAAAATATAAAAATGGAAAAATATGATATGTGATTATTCAGTAGGAGAGAGAAAAAACTCGTTCAACTGTTCTATATAATCAATACGAATCGGTTGTTCAGTGCTGACAATTTTACGTATACTAAACCACGCATTGTGAATACCGACTGTAGGTGATTGCTCTTTTTAAGACGAAGTGCTGACGTAAAAATTTTATAATTATTTGATGTAAGATTCTCGTTGATATAGATAGGATTATGGGAATTAATACCTATATGCTGGAGCATTAGAGGGCAGCGATTAGAATGTCTAAATCCAGCAATCGATTTAAGTATAAAATTTTTATCGTACGGTGACATTCATTTTACGATGATAACTGCATCGGGAGAGAAATTTTTATTTTTGTTGTTCCTGTTTTGTAGACGATACATAGCTTTTATTGGCGGTGTTTTGATATTCAACGAGTTACAGATGTCATCAAAAATACTATGCAGATTTTCATTATCAAAGAACGGTATACCATTAACACGTAAGTCGCACGCTACAAGAGAGTTTTCCTGGTGAAGATTTTGCAACTTTAGTTCTTTAATGTCTGATTTTAGTACTGATATTTCATTCGATACTGTTACAAGTTTTGATACTCTTGATGCCATTTCGATTAAATCTTTTCGCAAATCGTTCATATTATTTTCAATTGTTTCTATTTTACTTAAAATTCGATTTTCACTCTCGGATATGAGTGTCTTCATTAGTGCAGTTAAGGCTTCAGTTTGTTTCTCAAAGCGAGAGTCCAACAGATTAAGAAGCCTAAAAGGAGAATCAATGTTGGATAAGCGAGGTGTTTTGCAGGCGTTTTCATATATTGTTTTATGCAAATCGGCACGCCCCCGCTTAGGTGCAGGAGTGCCAAATGATTGAGAAGTTTTATCTTGTGTAAGAGATCCTTCAAATTCGCAGTTGTTTTCCATATTGCGTGTTTAATGACAATTATTTTTTTGTATATAATATAATAGAAACCGTTGATATATTATTGCAGTTTACTGTATATTCTTCTTATGTTAGCTGTATTACTTTTAAAACCCTAAGGTATGCAACACTTATTGTTTGTAATGCAGTTTTTTGGTAATTAGTGGGTACAATTACCACTAATCTCACGAAAGCTTTAATACGTGAAAAATGCTTAGCTTAGATTACAAGGTTGTATTTATATTTATTGTAGAACCTGAATCATATACCAAAGCAGCTGTCTTTAAAAAGTTTTTCTTTATTTGTTTTGTTAGTTTTCTTTTAAGTTTAGAAAAAAGTAATATCAATTTTATTAATATTTTAATTTCAAGTTTTCTTTTTACGATTAGTTGTAGAATTATAGTTTCGCGATCACTGTATGAACCACTGTTTATTTAACAGATAATTAGGATCAAAATATTTTATACGTTTATCTTTTTGTTATAATGATTGATTAAATCAGAGCACTTGAGAAACACGTCTTACACTAGCTTATTTTCTATACAACAATATACTTCGTAAGTGTTGTTGCCAAAAGTCTATTCTAAATAGGTCCGCTAAATATTCTCATTAAAGCAACCATTTAATCGGTCCTCTAACTTTAAAGATATATACATTTAAATACAACCTCTCTGAAGGTGCGAAATGTTACAATGTTGTGTAATTTCTGAAATTCTTTGTATTTCAATCTACCTTCATAATGTTTTAGACCCAATATATAACAAGGTTATTCACTTATTAAAGAATTATTCATATATTGCCCAAAAATAAAATGTATTAGAACATACCTACAGAAAATCAAATCAGAAAATCAATATACATATATTAGTATTTTTGTAGGACTTACCTAAATCAGTCTTCAGAAACATACATACTTGTAATTGACCAAAAACTCTTTCTCTTAACTTTTGTAACACCATTGGTGAAGGGTATCTAAGGTTCGGCATAGCCGAATATAGCACTCTTACTTGTTTTAATTTTGTATACCCTTCACTAATAGGTGAACGAGTATTATTTGTGCATCCGTTTGTAGTAGACCCCATAAAAATTATACCGATCGACTCAAAATCGGCAGGAGAATCGATTTAGCGTCCGTCCGTCTGTCTATTGAAATCAAGTTTTTAGAGATCCTGTTTTGTCGATATCTCAGATGTTTTTTTGATGAAATTTAATAGCGTTCTTCGCATTCGGTAATTTGTGGTACATATAATTTAGTGTTTAAGCGATATTTCAGGTGTTTTGATCGACAATGATAAGATTCATGTTGGGACGATTTCTTAAAATTTTATGTAAAATTCATTAAGGAGCTCCACAAATCTGATTTTAGTGTCTGACTTTAGAACATTGTGATAATAATTGAGTATGTATTATATATCAAATTATAGGTAATCTTCGTAGGAAGTGCATAAAATGCAGCTAAGTATATGATATGCGTTCAAAAATCTACATATGTATCGCATATATCAACGAAAATATAAATTTTGGGATTGTAATTGGGAGAAATCCGTTCACTTTTGGCAATAGCTGTTGTACAACTTTGCCTAAGGCAATCTCTTATTTTGTAATAAATTATAATAGATCCGATGATGAAAGTTAGTATAAAGACGTTGTACATAATCGTTATTTAGCATTTGAAATATCATGAAATTCGGTTCACATTTAGTCATACCTCCTATATAAACGTCTTAATGGTAAAAATTCCACCTAAAAGCCACTTAAATGAGAATAAATAATTTACTGTATTAGCTTTGACAGCTAAATTTAGCACAAGAATACTATTATGTGAATACCAGCCAGTGTGCAAAACTTTGTCACAATCGGTCACCATTTGACTATAGTTCTTTCTGTTCGTCTTTCCGTCAGAGGAGAGCGCCTAAAAAAACTTTCTCGAGGGACAACATTTTAAAAAAGTATTTCTGATCTCTTGAAAAAGGTCGGTATTGAAAATGGGCAAACTCGGTTTATATTTAGTGAAAGCTTTCATATGACCCCGCCCGGGAATCACTTTAATGCTAATAAATTAAATCACATTATAACAGCACAAAGAACCAAATTAGTCAGCATACCGTGACTAATTCCCATTCAATTGATATCCGTTTTCGCTTGATGTTGACCTATAGTTACTAGCTCGAAAACCGTCAAATACCACAATTCCATAATATACCTTATATTACACAGCACTTAAATTTTGCAATAATTGGTCCACATTTGATCAAAACTCTCACATAATCCGAATTAAACAATTAAGCACAACGAAAAGTATTTAAATACTATAAATGTAAATTTTGTGCAAAGTAGTTTTATATATCAGATTTTTGTAAATCTTCCCGCAAAGCACGCTATTTTATCAAAACCAGTCTATTAACATCTCCAAGATACCAAAATTTAGAAGTGATTTTGCCCTAAAGTCGGCTAAAAATCTTTATATTTTACTAGAAACCTGTGCACGTCGTAAGAACATGTAGCCCTTGTATTAATTAATTTATTTATTTATGTCAAGTAAGAAGTTAAGACTTGCACAGTTCGGAAGAACAATACATCCCAAATATTATTGATGAACTATTCATCTAAATTAGCCAATTAACTTCAGATTTATTAGTAAATATTTAATTACTTTTCCGACAAATCAATGATAGGTTAGCAACTAATGTAAACCTGTTTTAAGTTTGTTTCTTTTATTGAACACATACCGTTAATGTTACTGTTTACTACAAAAAGTCGTAAACAAATTCAAGTAAATACATGCATTGCAACAACAACAATAAAAAAAGAAATATATTCAATTTAACAGGCGTCAAATAAATGTTTGCGCAATGAGTAAAAATAACCCCAAATGTTCGTATGTACCGTTATATATTTTATTTTATAATCTTTTATGAGTGTTATGCAATTAAAATAGAGTAACAAAAAGTTCAGTTGTTAAAAATAAGAAAAATTATGTGCATTAGTTGTCCTATATTTAAAAAAAATGCCTGGAGAATTAATTTCGAAAGGCGTTATAGAATTAGCGTATTTCCATCACTATGAGGGCAACTCCGCCAAGGAAATTGCTTAAATGTTATCTCGTGTGGTTAAGATATCATATCCCGTGCTGAAAATGAAGGAATGTTGGAATTGAAAGGGTAACCATGCAGTCCAAAACAAAATACAATACGAATTAAAAATAAAATTATTAAAACCGTCTGGGAAAAGTGGCACCCCAGCTTAACTATTTAGTGAAAAGAGATCATGGGCTAAGTGTATCACATGAAGCATTCCGAAATATACTGGTAAAACAGAAATATTCATCTACAGTGGCTAGGAAAAGTATACTGCTAACAACGTAAAATATAAAAAATATCTTCAAGTTTGCTATAGGCCACTTAACTAGGCTTCCACACATGATAACACAACATCATTTTAGTATGACTAGAGAAAATAATGCACCCCAATACAATTCTAAATGCGAAATAGAAAGCTTAAAGCGATTTTCAATATATTACATTGAAAGTAGTAGATTTTTCCTAGCCACTGTAGATCAATACTTCTATTTTACCAATATATTTCAGATTGCTTCTTGGGATACACTTAGCCCATAATAATTTTTCACTTGTGACTTAAGCGCCTAGTGCAAGAGAGCCGCTTTTCCTAGAAGGTTTTAATAATTTTACTTTAAATTAGTATTGTTAATTTTTTTTTGGGCTACCTGTAAACCTTTTAAGTTCCAATATTCCTTCGTTTTTAGAACGGGATATTAAGTCTTAGCCATACGGGAGAACATTTCAGCGTTTTTGTTGGCAAAGTTGACCTTATAGTAATGGAAATAGACTAATTTTATAACGCATTTGTTTTTCGTTTTCCAGGCATTTGTTTTATAAATAGAAGTTACCAATCCACACGTTTTTTTTTAACAACTGAACTTTTTATTACTTCATTTTCATTGTATAACACACATAAAACTTTACAAAATGAAAAATATAACGATAAATAAGAGCATTTGGTGTTATTTTTACTGTTGAAATCTCGACAACGCCTGTCTATTGAAAAGGAGCTAGCTTACTGAAACTTAGTGAAAACATTCTTCATTCCTGAGAAAATTTTGGTATTAAAATTGGGTAAAATCGGTTTACATTTGACCATAACTCCCGTATAACCTCGCCTAGGCTAATCGCTCATTTGCTAATAAATAACAAACTATAATAGCTGTGATGATAAAATTTGGTATATAGAAGTTTTAAGCCCTAGGCAGCATATAAAATTTTATCAAAATCGGTTCACAATTAGCCCCCATACAAAACACTTATGAAAACTACCTAAATTTCACCTAAAATACACAAAACCACTAAATATAGCATAAGGAAGTCTTATGTCAATGCTTTATGTCCGTCTGTCCGTCAGATATGTGTACTGAAAATGGGCGAAATCGGTTCACATTTAGTTAGAGCTCCCATATAAACCTGCCCCGGGAATCACATTTATGCCGATAAATTGAATAAAATAGTAATATCTATGACAACTAAATTTAGAACAGAGATGTTTCATACAAGTTTTGGTCAGTATGTAAAGTTTTATAGGAATCGGTCCATATTTGACCATAGCTTCTACTTAAAAAAAAACGCTCCCGGAATCCACTTAAATTCCACAAACGCCAGTTAAAAGCTATTAAATTATAAACTATGATATGGCCACTAAATTTTGCATAAATAAACTTTATATAAATACCAGTCAGTAGACAATCGGTCAACATCTGGCTACAGTTCTTATAAATAAAAACAAAATATATGTGTATCTTAACTACATACTAAGCCCAACGAAAAATATTTAACAGCTTATTAATGTAAAACTATACGCGCTTATGGAACAAAATTTTGTGCAAGGGAAATCACTTAGAACAGTTGAACTGTTCTAATTTTACTACTGCAACTGAATTTAGTCCAAATATTTTACCAACACTACCACATTTGGTCAACATTTTGAATTTGCTGCACTCTCGTACAACTTGATGGTGGGTATACAAGATTCGGCACAGCCGAATATAACACTCTTACTTGTTTTGTATTGTTGTTGTTATACATGTATATATTAAATTTTTTTACCGACTTTCTGCAGTAAACAGTTACATTAACAAAAGAATCAAATTTAAAACATTTGTTGTTTAATTTTCGAAATTTAAATTGCATTTTCAATATTTTTGTATAATGCAAACAATTACTTGATAAACTGCACGTATAATTCAAATGAGGTAAGGCAAAGTTATCAATTTAACTAATATACATTTATCGAAGACATGTGATCTGATCGTCATATACATATTCATATATACTTTCAGTTGCTACAGAGAACATTCTTTTTCCATTATAATTTGATTGGAAAAGTCACATGAATTATATTTTCATCAATTTTGTAATATTCGAGTAGTTTGAGTTGTCACATGGTCTAAACTGTGAATAGTGGTATAAGTGGTGAGTCCTAATGAATATATTACAATAAAAATATCTCAATAACATCTTATTTTTTGTAAAAGACTACCTAACTTTAGCAAAATAATTTTACAAAAAGTATTAAAATCCTGCAAACACTACCATCAACATTAATAGTCAGCACAGAAAGTGAATAACCACAAAACTACCGATTGCTAACTAAGTCCACTAAACTTTTTCCATCCACCGTTCATCACACGCCAAAAAGGACCAAAAAATACTATAACAAATTAAAACTTTGATTATTTCATTCATAAATTAATATCCATTCATATGTCATACAATCCAATATATATTAATCTTAATTATCATTAACCTTCATCTGCTCTTTGCGTAGAAAACTACGCAAACGCTACACAATTTCTCTGTTTTTCTTTGGAAGTTCTAGCTTTATGTTAACAAAATTTATTGACTTTGTAAGTAACATGATTTTGCATAATTTAAGGCATTTTTTACTCCGAAATTTTTATGGACTGGATCAAAAAAGTTACATTGTCTACCCTTGCGTAGTTTTCAACGCATATGGGAAAAAACATACGTTTTTGGTAAGAATTTTTGATGTCATGGTTCTTTTTTGTCAATCATTGTGGTTTTAACACATGGAAAAGTTCTTTTTGATTATTATTTTTACACCATTTACATGAAAAACTAACAAGTAAGAGTGGTATATTCGGCTTTGCCGAATCTTGGATACCCTTCACCAATGGTGTTGCAAAAGTACTTAATGTAATTTCAAGCAAAATTTGGTTATACTAGTATTATATGCAAAGAGTCTTTAAAATTAAGAGTCGGAAAACGAAAACCTTTTCGGTGGCGTCATCATCTAGAATAGTTATGCACCCAAAGGTTAGGTTGGGCAGGTGGCTGATGTCTAGGGAAGCTTCACTTGGGTTCTAAAGTGGTCACTTTGTGAAAGATAATGATTACTAGACTACAAGTAGAGAATGCATATTTAAGCCAGCCAGTAGCTTCGAAATAAAATAGACACATATTTTACGAACATTTAATAAAGTTCGATAGACCAGATAAACCATGCAGAAAAGATGCTTCAAAATGTAGATGCCCTTAGATTTGCAATAGCACATCGATTTGATAAAGTTTAAGTATTCTGACATGCAACCCAAAAACGCTGTGCCCAGTGAGGGTTGTGCACTTTAATTCGTACGAATTATCCAACTAGTAAAAGTTCTTGATTAGTTATGTAAAACTCTGAAGTTAGCGGACTGGTTTAGGTCAAAGCTTTAACAATGATTGTCAATGTATACAAGCCTTAAAATTATAGGGTATACTGTAGCGTCTTTAATGTCTTTAAATTTACTTTATAAATATTCTACTTGTTATAAAATTTTATATTATTATTATTTTTTGTTTTGTATAGATTTCTATCATTTTTGTGTTATAAAAAATTTGATGTTTAATATTATAATTTCTAAAATAAAAACTCAATTAATTTTTATAAAATAATAAATATTTAAATAAAAAATATAATAATAAAAATATCACTAAATTGGCGATATTTTTATGGTCAGAAATGTTACCGCTAATTTTATTGGGATTAAGAACCTCTATTAAAAATGATTTAAAGTGTTCACCAGCTGAATTAGTCTATGGACAATGTTTGAAAATTCCAGGTGAACTTATTGTTGAATCAAAAGAAAATGTTTCTAGCGATTTTTTGCTTTCAAAATTAAGAGAACATTTTTCAGAAGTGAGATCAAAAGTAATTTATCACAACATAGAAAAATCTTACATTCCTAAATCTTTATCAAATTGTGATTACGTATTCCTTAAAGTTATACAACCATCTAAACTATCAACTCCCTTTGAAGGACCATTTAAAGTAATATCAAGAAATGACAAAACATTTACAATTCAATATGGTAACTTAGTTCGAACTGTGTCAATAGATTTATTGAAACCAGCGTTCATAAATAAAGAAAATCAAGAATTAGTTGATAGTGCCGATAAAATCACTTATAAAATTATATTATTTTTTTTTTCTGAGAGGGGAAGCTATGTAGCGTCTTTAATGTCTTTAAATTTACTTTATAAATATTCTACTTGTTATAAAATTTTATATTATTATTTTTTGTTTTGTATAGATTTCTATCATTTTTGTGTTATAAAAAATTTGATGTTTAATATTATAATTTCTAAAATAAAAACTCAATTAATTTTTATAAAATAATAAATATTTAAATAAAAAATATAATAATAAAAATATCACTAAATATACACTCTTAGTTTTAGATACATACGTGAAATATATAGCTTTTGAATGGATGGTTATCAGCTTTGTCGGAAAAGTTTACTTATTAATTTGAAGTTAGTTAATTAATTAAAATGAACACTTCATCAATAATATTTGGGATGTATAGTTCTTTCGATCTGTCCGATGGATGTTTGAAAAGTTTTGCTCTAGTTCTTTGTGCAATTTTAATGTGATTTAATTTATCAGCATTAAATCGATTCCCGGTCGGGTTTATATGGGAGATTTCACTAAATGTGAATAGAGCTCGCCCATTTTCAATATCGAACTTTTCAAGAGATCAGAAATACTTTTGTCAAATGTTGTCCCTCTAGAAAGTTTATTTTAGGCGCTATTGTCCTGAATATCAATATTGTACAACGTCTTTTTACTAAATGTCATCATCGTATCTATTATAATTTGTCATTTATTAGCTACTAAGAGATTGCCTTAGGCGAAGTTATACGGGATCAATTGTCAAACGTGAACGGATTTCTCCCAATTGCAATTAAAAAATTTAAATTTTTGTTGATATGTGAGATACTTACATACATATGTAGGTTTTGAACGGATATCATGTAATTAGCTGCAATTTTGTACTTCCTAGGAAGATTACCTATAATTTGATATATAATACATTCTCAAATGTTATCATAATGTTCAAAAGTCAGACACAAAATTAAGATAAATGCAGTGTGTCTGTCTGCTAAAACCAGATTTGTGGAGCTCCTGAATTGTCCCACCCTGAATTTCAACATTGTCGATCAAAACACCATCGCTTAAACGCTAAATTATATCTACCACAAATTACAGAATGCATCAGGATTTAGATAATCCCCTGCGAAGGACGCTATTAAACTTCATCAAAATAAACATCTGAGATATCGACAAAACAGGAGCTCCAAAAACTTGACTACAACAGAAAAAAGGACAGACAGGTAGACGGACGGACATGTAGACGGACGGATAAACAAACAGACGGACTGACGGGCAAACAAACAGACGGACGGACAGACGGACGGAGGTCGCGAAATCGATTCTTGTGCCGATTCTGAGTTGATCGGTACAATTTGAATGGTATTCATAATCAGATTTGTGGAGTATATATATCAGATTTTAGAAAATCCTCCCATAAAGAACGATGTCAAATTTCATCACAATCGGTCCATAAACACCTGAGATATCGCTGAAACAATACTTACAAAATGTAAACAAAATTTCTTAGACACGTACTTTGGGCAATTTGCTGTACATCAAATGTAGTGTTATGGCGATATCTCAATTGTTTACAGACCGCTTTTGATAATATTTAATAACGTGCTTGGTGGGGGAATTTCCTAAAATCTGATATAAAATTTATGTAGGTCCGTACTAAAGGAGGATAGTTTTTCCTATTTCTGCATTTAATTTTTTCAACAAACATTCTCTAATGTGTACTTTGGGAAATTTGCGATACATCAAATTCAGTGTTTTGGCGATATCTCAGTTGTTTATGGACCGATTTTGATAAAATTTTACAGAGTGGTTTGGGAAAATATTTCCTATAATCTGATATATAACATATTATCACATGTACACCAGGAGTATCTTTTTTCTCTTGTTATTTAAAAGTGTGTTTCAATCAAAAATTTTAAAATTTTCGTCTAATTTTTGGTATTTTTTCGATATTTTCGGTGTTTATAAACCGATTTTAATGAAATTTAATAGCGTTCATTGCGGGAGAATTTCCTAAAATCTGATATATAATTTATGTAAGTCCATCCTCCAGGGGCTTCAGAAACTTGATTTCAACAGACAGACAGACAGACGGACGGACAGACAGACAGACAGACAGACAGACAGACGGACATCGCTTAATCGATTCTCCTCCCGATTCTGAGTCGATCGGTATAATTTTTATGGGGTCTACGATCACTAATAAAAAAATTACAAACGGAATCACAAACTTATAATACCCTTTCACCTATTGGTGAAGGGTATAAAAAGGACAGACAGGTAGACGGACGGACATGTAGACGGACGGATAAACAAACAGACGGACTGACGGGCAAACAAACAGACGGACGGACAGACGGACGGAGGTCGCGAAATCGATTCTTGTGCCGATTCTGAGTTGATCGGTACAATTTGAATGGTATTCATAATCAGATTTGTGGAGTATATATATCAGATTTTAGAAAATCCTCCCATAAAGAACGATGTCAAATTTCATCACAATCGGTCCATAAACACCTGAGATATCGCTGAAACAATACTTACAAAATGTAAACAAAATTTCTTAGACACGTACTTTGGGCAATTTGCTGTACATCAAATGTAGTGTTATGGCGATATCTCAATTGTTTACAGACCGCTTTTGATAATATTTAATAACGTGCTTGGTGGGGGAATTTCCTAAAATCTGATATAAAATTTATGTAGGTCCGTACTAAAGGAGGATAGTTTTTCCTATTTCTGCATTTAATTTTTTCAACAAACATTCTCTAATGTGTACTTTGGGAAATTTGCGATACATCAAATTCAGTGTTTTGGCGATATCTCAGTTGTTTATGGACCGATTTTGATAAAATTTTACAGAGTGGTTTGGGAAAATATTTCCTATAATCTGATATATAACATATTATCACATGTACACCAGGAGTATCTTTTTTCTCTTGTTATTTAAAAGTGTGTTTCAATCAAAAATTTTAAAATTTTCGTCTAATTTTTGGTATTTTTTCGATATTTTCGGTGTTTATAAACCGATTTTAATGAAATTTAATAGCGTTCATTGCGGGAGAATTTCCTAAAATCTGATATATAATTTATGTAAGTCCATCCTCCAGGGGCTTCAGAAACTTGATTTCAACAGACAGACAGACAGACGGACGGACAGACAGACAGACAGACAGACAGACGGACATCGCTTAATCGATTCTCCTCCCGATTCTGAGTCGATCGGTATAATTTTTATGGGGTCTACGATCACTAATAAAAAAATTACAAACGGAATCACAAACTTATAATACCCTTTCACCTATTGGTGAAGGGTATAAAAAGAAGATAAAGAAGAATTAGTGCCAGAATCTTCATAATCTAGTAAAGTGATACATCTGTTAGTTATATAAAAGGTGCTTGCTACCTTTTAACCTTCAAACCTTCAAAATATTAGGTTTACAACTTTACTTCTGTTGCTTTTTTCCGAAATTCAAAGCTTTATTATAGGGTGCTGCCCATCGCTGACCACTACTATTTCCCACCTTACGCCAGCGTACTATTGAGTATAAGCTTAGGTATGCTAACAAAATCAGTACCAACGTATTGTTTTGAACTAAGTTCATGACAATGGGTAATGGTTTTTTCTCATATAGTCTTTCTCGGTGGAAAGCTAATTTAAGACTTCGAAATGTAAAAAAAGCTTTTTCGTCTACCAAATAAATATAAATTACTTTTTCTAACTATTTCCTCCCAGAGTTTTCAAAATTTTGTACCAAAAACTATAAATAATATTGCATGCGTAGAAAACTACGCAAAGGTAGACAACGTGATTTTTTTAGGAGCAGATGAAGGTTAATCCATTTATCACATACTTCGTCTGTTTCGATATTCTTAAATTAACTTTTAATTCTTAAATTAAGCTATATCTTTTTACTCTACAGACTCCCAATTGCTTAATAGAATTGTTATGAATAAGTCTGTAAAATAGAAACTTAGTATTATATCGGCTGTCATTTCTATCGTCCGTGTGCTTGTAATTGTAAATTAGAACATTAAAAATATAATACTAAAATTTAAATTAAATTAAATTTAAAAGTGCATATTAGTGACTAACCTAATAACTATTATCTTGACATACTTTATGTGTTATTTACTTAAAAACTAAAACATTTTCTTTATAAAACAATTTACTTTTGAATTAGTGAATAACAAAGTAGAGGACTACAAACAAAATATAAACAGGAAATTTTAAGAAAAATCTAATAAAAACCAAATTGTTGCAGTCAGAACGGCTATTAATGACAACACCGAGATAATAAATCGTATGTTTGAAACCGAAAACTTCTTAAAATTATTGAATTGTTTTGTTTTAAATTTATTCCGCATAAAGTTATTCCAAAAATTTTTTTCGTTTATTTTCTACTTAAAACCAACAACAAAAATGCTTCAGGTTTCCGTGGTAATATACTAAATTGTAACCCTTTTGAAATAAATTTGGTCTCATAACGGGTATTCTGAGAATGTTATAGTTAAACAGTGACCGTAAACTTAGTACATATACTAGTACTAATATAAAAATTCTCTTATGTCATCTCACCTAGTAACTAAAGTTTATAGCGATTGAATAGAAATTAATAAATATAACTATCACAGCTTATAGCATTTTAGTGGTTTCCGGGAGAGTTTTTTATATAAAAGCTATAATAAATAATGACCAATATTTACTTGCATAAATGTTGTCTGCTCTAAATTAAGTCTTCATAGCTCATATTATTTCATTTAATTTATCAGCATTAAAGTGATACCTGGGGCTGGGTTATATGTGGTCACTAATTACACTGTGCTCGAATTAGACACTTTTTATTTTTAAGAAGCGGGCACTCTACTGGTAAAGCTAATTCGAGTACGCTGAATTCAATAGCAGCTTGTTAAAATTTGCGACTAGCACAGTGTTATTTTCAATACAGAACTTTTTTAAGAAATAATATTGACAAATTTTGTCTCTTTGACATAAACCTCTTAACTTTTTGTGTTTGCATAAGTTTTTTATATGAGAGCTATGGTCAAATGGTAACCGATTGTAACAAAATTTGGCACACTGACTGCTATCACATAAAACGTTCTTTATCATTTAGTGGCATTTAATTATATTTTAGGTGGAATTTAGGCTGTTTTCGTAAGTGTTTTGTACGGGAGCTATGCTTAAATGTGAACCGATTTCCATGAAATTTGATATGCATAATCATGTTAAACTTTCCTATGCTAAACTTTATCGTCATTCCTAATATAATTTGTGATATATTAGCAGATAAGCCCAGGCGGACCTAGCTCCTTTCGTTCAGACCATATCGTACCGACAATAGACAGGCAGACGGACAGACAGACGTACATCGCTCAATCGTCTTAGGGCTGTTCATACATTACGTAACGCTCATGGGAGTGGAGGAGTTATGACTTCAGTTACGGAGGAGGAATTTCGTATGCATATTTCTGTTATAATGTGTTACACAGGATTCAGAATATACATCGTTTTTGGATTTGAGCCAGTATTAAGGAAGTCACAAACAAACAACAAACAATCACAATATACCCCCATTCTTTATGATGGTGGGTATCAAAATGGATCTATGTCATGATAAGTTGCATAATGCTGACGAATCTGGCTTGTTCTGGAAAATTTTGTCTGAAAAGTCTTACGTATCAAGTGCTAGAAAGACTGCATCCGCCAATTATAAAAAAACAAATTAGAGTGTTATATTCGGCTTTACCGAATCTTAGATAGCCTTCACCAATGGTGTTTCAAAAGTTAAGTACATAATTGAAAGATTTTATAGTGAATAAAATTAAAATTTAGAAAACGTAAAACTTCACTGTTCTAAAAAGTTCATAAATATGCACTTTTATCTGAACTTAGTATTTTCAATAATAATATTCGGGAGTAATTAATACAAGCCTTAGAATGTAAGGGTATGCGGAATTAGTGAGAAATAATACTTTAGAATGGATATCAGACATATATTAGAAAAACTTATGGTTACTAACGTAAAATATCTACATCGGAAAAGTACTTGAATAATATAAAGCTTTATCTCTCCCTTTCAGCAGCTTTCGCTTCTGTACTATCCCCTTTCCAAAGAAGTTAACCCAATTCGTATATACTATATATACAATTGCATAGGCAATATTTGCGTGAGTGTTACTTCTCTTTTATCAAAAAAAAAAAAAAATAAGCACCGGAGATTTTAAGAAATTTTCCTACTCAGCACGCTACAAAATTTAATCAAAATCCATAAGGTCCATAAGCACCTGAGATATTGCCAAAGTGCCAAAAAAATAAAAAAGTGAAAACTTAATTAAAAATTAGGCAATTTGTGGTACATCGATTCTAGGGGTTTGGAGATATTCCAAGTGTTTGCCACAGATTACTCGTGACGAATAGCTTAATTACTCAGAGAAAATATTTCAACTCCCAACGACATCAGCGCTCTATGGCAACATATTGTCAGCTCTATGAAAACTGCTGCAAAAACTATATTGGGGTTCCAAAACCCTCTCCCAAAAAACTCTTGGTATGACGAGGAGTGCCGCGATGCCACTGCGGCGAAAAATGCAGCTTACAGGGCAACCCTGCAGTCAGTAGTTACTCGTCGAACTTTAGAAAGATATAGAGAAAGAAAGAGAAAAGAAGAAAAAAGAAAGAAATGAAAAGACGTGTGTTCGAGGAGTTGAGCTATATAAGAGTCGTAATGAAGTGCGTAAATTTTATCAATAAGTTAAACACCAAACAGATGGTTTTAGCAATTGTGTTCTCTCCTGCAAAGACTACCAAGGAAACCTGTAGCTTTAGACCAGGTAAATCAACCACTGACCAGATCTTTACTCTACGTCAGATCCTGGAGAAGACCCAAGAGAAACAAATTGACACGTATCATCTCTTTGTTGACTTCAAAGCAGCTTTTGACAGCCCGATACGGAAGAAGGTGTTTAAAGCAATCTCTGAGTTCGGCATCCCCACGAAGCTAATAAAGTTATGCAGGATGACACTAACTAATACAATATCATCTGTCAAGGTAGGTAAGAACCTATCAGAGTCTTTCATAACTAAACGGGATTTCAGACAAGGTGATAGTCTATCATGTGATCTCTTCAATATTGTGCTAGAGAAAATCTTGCGAGATGCAGCAGTTAATGCAAGTGGTACAATCTTCAACAGAAAGCATATGCTACTCGCGTATGCCGATGACATTGATATTATGGGACGCACTTTACGGGAGGTAACTGCCGCCTTTTCCAATATCGAGAAGGAATCAAACAAAATGGGTCTAGCTGTATATGAATCAAAAACAAAACTGATGGTTTCTTCAGGCAGATAAACCACTAGAATTGGATCACATGTACGCATAGAAAACTATAGCTTCGTAGTTGTAAAAGAATTTGTATACCTTGGTACCGCTGTGAACATCAACAACGATATAAGCTTTGAAATTAAACGTAGAATAATACTTGCCAATCGATGCTATTTTGGCCTAAGCAAACAGGTAAGAAATAAAGTCCTCTCCGTAAGAACTAAAATTATGCTCTATAAAACGCTTATTCTACCCGTGTTACTGTATGGTGCAGAATCATGGGTACTTGCACAGGCAGATGAAGCTATCCTTGGAGTGTTTGAGAGGAAAATCCTACGAAAAATATTTGGACCAGTCTGCGTCAACAATGAGTATCGACATCGAATGAATCGAATGAGTTATACGCTGACACAGACATAGTAAAACGCATTAAGCAACAGCGGCTGCACTGGTTAGGACATGTTGTGCGAATGGATGCAAATACTCCGGCAAGAAAAGTGTTTGATAATGATCCTGAGGGAAGTAGAAGAAAATCTTTTAAAACTTGGCATAAGAAATTGGAGAATATGCGCACAAGATAGAAGCGCATGGAATTCTAAAATATGCTCGGCCTTTGACCTAAACAGGTTGTTACTATAGGCCATTTAAGTAAGTAAGTAATATACATATGATTGAATTCATTAATTATGTATGACGGTTAGTAGTAGTAATCATTATTTTAGAGTTAATGGACCTATTAAGATGAATACGTAAACGATAACATTTGAGAAGTATTATTCTAGCCTTAGTATCCAAACTATATTTCATACATGCATTTTTAATGTGCATAAATATATCAGAACTATATTAGAAAGTCAGTAATTAACCAAATCCATCTTTCAAGGATCTTCCTGAATAATATTTGAAAGTTATATTTTAACGAACCATTTCAGAGTAGGCTCGTCACTGCATATCGAGAGCCTATAGTCAATTCCGTCTTTGAACCAACATTTTTAAAACACTTTTCCATCACAAAAGTTCCATCGTATTTTGTTAAAAAATGTTATCTTGATTCTGGTCTTTTGGCGATATCTCTATTGTAATGAGATATATCAGTACTGTATTGAGATGTATTTAATGTTCTGAAAATATTACCTACAATTTGATATATTATATTTGAATATACGTATGATATAATGGTTTCACAATGTTCGAATATCAGACCACAAATTCATGTCATATGCAGTTTGTGGAGCTCCTGGAGGAAATACTGACATGAAATTATATATCATGTCTTAGAATTAAAATAAACACCAGAGATATCACTACAACATCAGACTCACTGCTCCGCAAATTGCCAAAAACTTTATTTTTAGAAAATTTTCATCGACTGTAGAGTTTTGGAGATATTCCAAATGTTTGTGGACCAATTTTATTCAAATTCTATATTGAATTATACAGGCCCATCATACATAAATATATTTGCTTTACAATGATCAAAAGTCAGACCACTGATTTAAGATATACGAGTATAATGTATATCCGTCTGCTGAAATCAGATTTGTGAAGCTCCTCGGAAATACACCGACATAAATTATATATCAGGTTTTAGGACGTACTCCCTCAGAAATTGCAAAAAAATCAAATAAAGTTTTCTCAAAAATTTTGAATTTGGCAATTTGCAATACATCGATTTTAGTATTTTAACCATATCTTAGTTGTTTTTTGACCAATATTCGTGAAATTCAATAGCGTACTTCACGGAAGAATTTCCTAAAGTATGATATATAATTTATGTGTACCCATCTTCTTATTTTTCGATTGTATTTTTTAAACAAATGAGCACTTTCGGCAATTTGGGTAACATCAAATGTAGTGTTTTGGCAATATTTCAGGTGGTCATGGGCCGAATTTGATGAAATTTAACAGAGGGGATTTCCTATAATTAGATATATAATTTATGAAGGCTAGTACATCATGAGTATGGTTTTTCTATTCTTTCTGAAATGTACTTTTCAATTAAAAATTTTATATGTTTTTAAACCGATTTTGATGAAATTTAATAGCGTGCTGCATAGGACAATTTCATTAAATCTGATATACAATTTACGTCGATACACTCACTAGCAGCTTCAAAAACTTGATGTCAACAGACAGACAGACGGACATCGCTTAATCGATTCTCCTGCCGATTCTGAGTCGATCGGTATAAATTTTGTGGGGTCTGCGACAAATAATGAAGAAATTACAAACTGAATGACAAATTTATAATACCCTTTCACCAGGGTATTATAAGTTTGGTATTATGACATCATCGTATCTATTATAATTTGTCATTTATTAGCTACTAAGAGGTTGCCTTAGGCGAAGTTACACGGGATCAATTGTCAAACCTGAACGGATTTCTTCCAATTGCAATTAAAAAATTTAAATTTTCGTTGATATGTGACATACATACGTATATTAGGGTGACAGGAAAATTTTTTTTCATTGATCAAATGGTTTTCTACGAAATATTGTGACACTAGGTCTAAACGCTTAGATCTGAAAATTTGAGCCAAATCAGACAACGTTCTAGGAGCGCGCATCGGGTCCAAAGTTTGAGAGCCCATTTGTATGGGGAAAAATGGGTTATTTTGTTTTTCTTTGCGAAATTTAGACCAAAAATAAATAATTTTTACAAGAAAAAATAATAGAATATTAAAGAAAACTAACAAAGCTTTATTTAAAATCGTGAAAGACGAAAAGCCATGAGGTAGTTTAAAAGTTATTGCAGTTTTCCCCCGAAAATTCATGTCCTTTAATACGCGGATATGCACCAAAAATTGTATGTTGTAAATAAAGAAATTCCAAAGTTAGACATGATTTATCATTTAATGGCTTGTTACTAGTAAATAGTTCAGTTTTGTTCAAATACAATAAAATTTACTTAGTTTTTTTTCATATTGGCAATTAATTTTTTAATTTTTTGAAAATTTTGTTCAATAAATATTACAAATTTAGAATTTGCTCTCTAGTGTTTTAAAACAGACAAATGGGAGAACAAAACCCAAAAAAAATATTTTATATATTTTGAACCGTTTCGCCGTACCTGCGATTTCAAATTGACGAATTTCGCGAAAATTTAAATTTTTGGGGCAAATTCGAGTAAATGCTCGGTAAATTTTCCTTATATTCAATTTTAACAAAACGCTGTCCGATTTGACTCAAATTTTCAGATCTAAAATTTTAGACCTATTGTCACAATATTCCGTAGAAAAAGTTATAAAATTTAAAAAATCATATGTGGGTTTTGAACACATATACTTAGTGTTAGAGCGCAGTCCTTTTAGTTATAATAAAATAATCACGACTTCTGAACGATTTAAAAGTTTATTCATAAGTATAGAAAAATTTTCAATAGATTGACAAATAAAACAAAGTATATATATGAGACACAAAAAACTAAGTTATAAATATTCACATTGTAAACGGAGTTTTATTAAGTTATGACTTTTCAACACTCCTCCTCAATGTCAATATTTAAATAATTTACAAAAACTTAAAATAATATTACATTACTAAACCCAATAGTTTTGTAAAACGTTCGTGGCTAACCTTCTGCAGATTTTTAGTTAAAACATCTGCAATCATATCTTTAGTATTGCAATATTTTAAATTGATCAGCTTCTTTTCGTACGGGTCTCTAACATGATGATATTTTATATCAATATGCTTACTGCGAGCATGATACATAGGATTTTGAACGAGTTGTAATGCTCCCATATTGTCGCCTTGAATTGTAATAACATCATGATTATGTAATTCGATTTCACCTAATAATTTGCTTATGTATGTTGCTTCTTTGGCTGCAGAAGATAACGCCATGTACTCAGCCTCAGTACTCGATATGGCCACTGACTGTTGCTTTCGACTTTCCCATGAAAAAGCAGCACCTGCTAAAAGGAAAGTGTATCCTGTATAGGATTTTCTGTTAGTAGCATCTCCACCCCAGTCTGCATCAACATAACATAGAATGGGATGTCCAGTTTTATAAAACTTCAACTGCATATCTCTTGTTTTACTTAGATATTTCAGAATTCTTTTTAATGCGGTAAAATGCTCGAAATGTGGATTGCTGTTCTTTTGAGATAGTTTTGAAATAGAATGCATAATATCAGGTCTGGTACATAAGGCTATGTACATAAGAGATCCAACTAACGACTGATATTCAACTTGGTCGACTCTTTGGCAATTATCGTCATCACATGCAATTTGAAAATTTGGCTCCAAAGGTGTTGCTACTGACCGACAGTTATCCATATCATATCGTTTCAACAGCCGTTCAATGTTTGCCTTTTGACTTATTGCAATTGAACCTGTTGGTCCATCTCTTTCCATTTCCATATTAAAAAAATGACTCACTGGCCCTTTGTCTACTACGTCAAGTCTCTCAGAAATTGCTCTCTTTATAGATTTTATATCATTAACGTCTGAACAAGCAATTAATATGTCATCAACATACACGGCAATTAAATTAATCTTATCTTCAACTTTTTTTACATACAAGCATGGTTCACTTTCACATGCATAAAAGTTTATTTCATTTAAAATAGTGTTTAACTTACGATTCACTGACGGCCAGATTGTTTAAGACCGTATAAAGCTTTTTTCAACTTTAATACGTGATTTGGTCGTCTCTCATCAATAAATCTTTCGGGCTGGGAAATATAAACGTCATCTTCCAGTTCACTGTTTAAGTATGCTGTCGTAACATCCATCTGGTGTACGTGTAACTCGTATTCAGCAGCTAAAGCAAGCACCATTCTAATGGTCTCGTATCTCACAACGGGAGAAAACGTTTCTTCAAAATTAACTCCATACACCTGTGCATACCCTTTTGCCACTAATCTGGCTTTAAATCTCTCGACATTACCTTGTTTGTCCTTTTTAAGGGCGTATACCCAACGACATCCAATAGCTATTTGATTTTGAGGAAGTTCAACCAGTTCCCAAGTTTGATTTTTTAAAAGCGCGTTATATTCGTTCTCCATCGCATTCCACCAAAAACTCGAATACTTCTTTGATAAAGCTTCATTTGTGGTTTCGGGAATAGTTATAATAAAATAATCACGACTTCTGAACGATTTAAAAGTTTATTCATAAGTATAGAAAAATTTTCAATAGATTGACAAATAAAAGAAAGTATATATATGAGACACAAAAAACTAAGTTATAAATATTCACATGGTAAACGGAGTTTTATTAAGTTATGACTTTTCGTCTTAATAAGATTTCTAATTTCTACAGATAATCGAATGTTAGCCTTATTTGTAAAATTTTCCTGGGGAGTAGCTATATACGCAGCTTCATGAAATATTTTAGTAAAATTTTCAACAGTTTAAATTTAACTTACTTTCAATGATGTTTTGAAATAAATTGACATCAGTTTTGGAAGTAAAACATTTAATGTAGTTAAGACGTTTTTGGCAATTGGTTGTAAAATTGGCAATAATCGGAGATCATCGCTAGAAACAATATCGAAAGACGTTTCGGGAATTCCTTTATAAACAAAGAAATCTAGAAGATCGGATATTTTTTAAGGATCATTTGGCCAATAAGTACGACTTCCAGTGGACAAGGTTTTAGATTGATTTTTTGTTATGCACTTAAAAAGCTCATTTCCTTTTGGATTAGATAGCCGTGAAACCCACCAGGTGTGTTTGGCATTGAAGTCCCCACCAACTAAAAATTTATTGCCAAAGTTTTTGAAAAAATTCTCATACTGATTGCAAACAATTCTATATCTAGGTGGAAAATAAACGGTGTATATTGATACGTCGCAGTTATTACAATTTATTTTAACGCTAGCAGACTGCAGACACAGTTCAGATATAGGTTCCAAAACTTAATATTTATTTGAAGATTTTATTAAGATAGCGGCACCAGCGTGCGCTCTGTCATTCGGTTGAAGCCCTTTATACGACAGAAAGATTTGTTGGTAAGATTTGCTGGTAATCATTAACATGATTTGAAATGCCATTAGCATTCCATTCTGCAATAATGAGATCTAGTTGCATAATTTAGTCATTAACATTGACATCAAGTTCATTTAAGTACTAGCTGCTTGTAAATTTTTTAACTGAATCCTTTATTAATGCATTTAATTGACTTTAGTGATTGGCAGTACTCCACATTAATGTGTGCTTTAAGCATTTTCAACAACAAGAGACGCGAATAATTTTTTTATATTTATATATATAGATATTTATAGATTATCGAACAATCGTCAAATAGTAATCAAATAACCGTCAAACAATCGTCAGTTAATCGTGAAACAATTATAAACCAATTATAAAAAATCATTAAACAGTTGTCAGTCAACCATCAATCAACCATCAAACGATCATCAAAAAATCATAAAGCTACCGTCATAAAATCGCCAGTTAATCGTGAAACAATTATCAAACAATTATTACAATTCTTCAAACAGTCATCAGTCAATCCTTCATCAAACAACTGTCAAACAATCGTCAAACAACCATCAAATAATCATGAAAAGTCTTCAAACAATCGTCAGTCATTATTAAACGCCAATCTTATTTCCAATATCCGTGCAGCAATTTTCCCATTTTAGATAAATCAAAAAAAGAAAAATCAGGCGGCTCAGTCATCCATATTTGTCATCAAAAAAAATCTGGCCTATTTTATCCATCGGACACACCTTAACATACTGTTAAAATTTCAGAAAAATCGGGCCTCTGGGTAACCTATACTTGCCATTTTTAATATATGACTTATATGGGAGGGGCCACCCACTTGAGTTTTAAAAAAAACTAGCCTATTATTCCACCTGTCACACCTTACCATATTGTCTAAATTTCAGAAAAATCGGTCAGTCTGGTCATCCATATTTGTAATTTTTAATATATGACTTATATAGGAAGGGTCACGCCCACTTAATATTTAACAAAAAAACCATTATGCCATACTTCTTTTAACCACCGGCCTTTCCTTACTATACAGAAAAATCGGGCAGCTCGGTCATCCATATTTGTCATTTTCAATATTTGACTTACATGGGAGGGGTCACGCCCACTTGAGGTTGAAAAAAAAACTCTGGCCTATTTTATCCATCGGTCACACCATACTGTCAAAATTTCAGAGAAATCGGGCCTCTCGGTCACCTATATTTGTCATTTTTAATATATGAGTTGAGATTTCAAAACAAAACCCAGCCTGTTTTTATCACTGGTCACACTATATTTCTCTGTCAAAATTTAAGGAATATTAGTATAACTTTATCTACATTTCGAATATCATCAAAATCAATTTACCCAGTTATATTTATTGTATTTGTAACGGGGAAGGGGCCATCTCCTGCTCCGATCCTTTTAATTTTTTTCTGAAGTACGGCCATTGGTAATGAATTTACTTTTGTTAAGTTTGAAGATTTTTTCTTTTTTTTCATGTTTTATTTATTTATTGAATCTTCATTTACCATGAACTAACAATAAGTAATCAAATCTTAAATTCTAAAATTCTTAATTATGAAAATCCATTTGCAACTTCATAATTGTTTGCGTGAGTAGGATTTTTTACATTATTAATCCATTTTCTTTAGCTGCTGTACAAGTCGCTAGTATCCCTCCTTCTGAGCCAGATATGGCAGCGACCATTTAGTATATTTCGAGCTAGTGGATTTGGGAGACATGCCAATTTATTGACATAATTAACAACACGCTTCGCTATTTCTGTTTTAACCAACGGAATTTCAATGTCCTTGTGTAAGTTGGTGTTTTTAACGTACCACGGGGCGCCAGTAATTATTCTTAAAAGTTTATTTTGCCGCCTTTGTATTTTCTCAATATTTGAATCTGAGGCAGTGCCCCACAATTAAATTTCGTAACACCATATTGGCTTAATAATAGAGTTGTATAGAAGAATTTTGCAATCTAGGCTAAGTCTAGAGTTTTTACCAATTAGCCAGTTAAGTTGGGCTGACTTTAGTTTAATTTGGGTCAATTTGGCATCTATGTGACTCTTCCACGTAAGCCGTCGATCCAAATGAATACCCAGGTATTTCACTTCTGATTGTTGGGGAATAGATTGGTTATTAATTTTAACTGGAGGGCACGAGTCTCTACGCAATGTAAAGGTGATATGAATGCATTTTTGTTCATTCACTTTTATTCTTTTATTTATTCTATGGGGAAAATTTGCTTCAATTTGTAAATTAAACCTTCATGCCAAACCTTGCCAAATGCTTGTGATACATCAATGAAGAGAGCAGAGCAATATTTCTTTTCTTCAAAAGTTTTTTGAATTGCAGAAACAAGTCTATGTGTTTGTTCAATTGTACTATGCTTTCTTCTAAATCCGAACTGATGATTGGGAATGTATCCGATTTCATCCAAAATTTGCGTTAATTGGGTAACTAACAGTTTTTCAAATAGCTTTGATATATTAGATAGAAGACTTATAGGTCTATATGACTCTACTTTTGTGTGATCTTTACCTGGCTTAGGAACTAATGAATTAATGAAACTTTCCATTCTGGAGGATAATATTTTAGATGTAGAATTGCATTAAAAATAAATGTTATTATTCTTATTACTACTAAGGGTAGCTCTTTTAACATTTTATTGCTCACTTTGTCAAATCCAAATGTTCTACGTTTCTGAATAACAGGGGGTAGCTCCATCATGTCATTTGATATGTTGGGGGTAAATACATTTTTCAGGTGGTTAACAAACAGATTACCTTTCTCTGAGTCGCTTCTCAAAGGTGGTTTACGAATGATAGGACTTTTATAGCTTTTGGCAGCTCGCCATAATGAATAATAAGATTGTGGGGTAGCATCTAGTCCTTTTAGATAAGTTTCCAGGGATTCAGCTCTTTGGGTTGCTAGTAATTTTCTTAGTGATTTTATGCAATTTCGGAATCTGTTTTTAGATTGGGACGATCTATGAACCGCCGTGGTGTAGCAGGTTAGTCATCCGCCTAGCATACCAGAGGTCCCAAGTTCAATCCCTGTCAGACCCACTTGAAAAAAATTAATTTTCAAAAAGCGCCGGTTCACCTCATAACTCAGCTAGCCACTGGTTATTGAGTATTAGGCTATGAAAAACTTCTCTTACTAATGCATTTGCCGTTCGGAGCCGGCGTTAAAACGTAGGTCCCTTTCAATGAGTCTAAAAATAGAATCGGATGCAACTCATTGTCTGAGAGAAGTACCCCTTGTTCCAATTGGAATGTTGTCGGGGAATTATATATATATATATATATATATATATATATATATATATATATATATATATGAATTTGCCATTCTCTTCGAGCTCTTCTTTTTTCAGCCAAAAGCCGTTCGACATCGGCTGAGTATACTCTATTACACCTGACTTGTCGAGAGGAGAATGCAGCATGTTGTGGGGGGTTGGGGTAACTTGATGTGAGGGGGTAGTGCATCATATTATCTTGTGGGTAATGTAGCATGCCGTTGGCGGGGTTGAGTAGCATGTTGCTGGGGGAGTTATGCAGCATATCATCTGGGAAGTAATGCAGCATATTGTGGGGTGTTAATGAAGCGTGTTGTAGGGGGGATGATGGGGCTAAAGTAGCATGATGGTTGGGGGGTAATGTTGCGGGGGATTAGCGAAGCTTGTTGTGGGGGTGTAATGTGGTATATTGCCGGGGGTAAAAGCGGTGTTTCTTATGGGGGATGGTGTGACATGTTGCAGGGTAGGTAATGTAGCATATTGTTGGGGGGCTAATAATGTATCTTGTTCTCGGTTGATACTGTAGATTGTTGTGGGGTTGCAATGAAGCATGTGATATTGGGGGTTGTGCAGCAAGTTCCCGGAGGATTGGGTATTTGGTATTATTGTAAGTGCGTGGGGGATGTGATATATGGATTGGGGGGTACTGTTGCATGTTTAACAGCCAATTTAAGATTATTTTCCAGATATCTAATAGAGAGATCTATATCTTCCGGTGTATGTAGCGGAATGTTTTCTCTGCAGTGAGTGCTGAGATATTTCTTGTATTTAAGCCAATTTATCTTAGTGCTTACCAATGCTACGTTTATAGTCGGGGATACGGTTTCTTCGGGATTTAAGAGGGTTATGATAGTTGGCGAATATCGAGGAAAGTTCTAAAGAAGGTTCAACTTGGATCATTTCTCTTCTGATACATTTCGTTACTCTAAAATCGATAACATCCGGGATTTTATTTGGGTCACTAGGCCAATAAGTGGGATGACCGCTTGATATCACGTCTAAATTAAATTTTGAAATAGAATTAAACAACACACGACCTTTAGGGGTAATCAGTCTCGATCCCCAGAATGTGTGCTTTGCGTTAAAATCTCCAGCTGCCAAAAAGCGGGGTCCAAGTGATTTGAAGAATT
This sequence comes from Stomorhina lunata, assembly GCA_933228675.1. Taxonomy (NCBI): domain Eukaryota; kingdom Metazoa; phylum Arthropoda; class Insecta; order Diptera; family Rhiniidae; genus Stomorhina; species Stomorhina lunata. The sequence continues at coordinate 57,546,918 of OW121741.1, read as the reverse complement.
TGTTGTATTGGTTCTCAGAAATTGAGAACCTTGGGGGGGGGGGGAATATAATGAAGATATCACTAAGTTACGACAAAGATCTTTAAGACAAATTGTAGTTGCTTGGAGATAATCTTCGCAACAATCACACAATAAATAGTGCTTGATACGTTATTTACTGAGAATAGCCGATCCGCCACAAGCGCTACCTCTTGGGTCCTTAGTATCATAGACTACGTTAGATGGTGAAATAAACTTTTTGCGGTTAAATGGGTTTCCGAAACCAACATTATGTCGAATTGTTTATCGTTAAGGAAATATTCAATTTCGTTTTTATGTTGGCGAATGCCGTTTGCATTCCAAAAACATATTTTCATACAGTTCATGGTTTATTTAAAATGGCTTGCAACAACATTGATTGCATTTTGACCATTTCTTGCATCATGCTACTCATTGTGCTTGTAAAATTATTTACTGACTGCACTAGAGTGTTAATTGTAGACTCTAGCCTGCTGAAGTTAAGGTTTGCATTTTCAGAGCTTGAAGCAATGTTTGGTCTGGGGTTCGAATTTGATTTTGGTGAAGGATTTTCAGGAGTGTTATTTGTTTTTAAAACATTTGCGTAGGAATTTTTGTTAGATGTTTTAATCTGTGGGAACTGTGGATTAATTACTGGCTGAGTGGGGATAATATTAAGCTTTTTCACAAATGATTTCTTAACAAAAGAATAAACAGGGCAACCTCTGCAATTTTCAGTATGATTTCCACCACATTTTTTGTGTTTGTATCGTTTTTGGGTTTATTACATTGGGCTGATCCGTGCAACTCCCCGCATATTACACAAACAGGGGGTAATTTGCAATAAGTGCTAGTGTGGCCGAATTCCTGGCAATTTGAGCACTGAATTGAACCTTTTCTCTTGTATGGTTCTTCAACTGTTATTTTACGGTGCAGTAGATATTTGAAACTATATATAGGATGTGACTCATTTTTTTTCAACTTAATATCACAGGGTTCCAGTCCCACTCGGAACATTGGTTGGGGGATATTTTCTCTATTTCTAATGTTGGTCACATGCTTTACTTTAAACCCATTTTTATGTAAGCATTCTTTTATTTCGTCTGACGCGACGCATGAGTCGATGCCCTTAATGACCACTTGTAGACCTTTGCTGCTTTTTAATTGATATGTGTAAAAGCTTTTATTGCGGAGCTCGAACTCATTAACTATTTTACGGTACGAATTTTCATTATTGACCTGAATCTTCGTTTCACTTATGTTGCCGCGCTTAAAGGGAACAACATAAAACGCATTTTCACCGATTGAGGAAACGAAATTATTAATTAAAATATTTGAGTTTTGCTCTCTCAAATAAATAGGTGGGGGTTAAACGGTTTGACTTCTTGAGGTGTCTCCTCTGAATTGCCTTGAAGAATATCGAAACGGTTTTGGGAGTTTACACCATTAGTTCCATATTCTTTGGTAATTTTTGGCATAGATGCTATCTTAGAGGACTTAGGACTACGTCCTCGTTTTAAAACCGTTATATATCTGTCGATTCCCATTTGGATTTGGTTTTTTATTTCGGTATGGGGATTAAGGACACTTTTTGGTATGGCTTCTGTTTTAAGGTTAATTGGGTTTGTACTTACTGTGGTGGATTTCATTACTACTGGTGATAAATTGGGCATACTATCAGGCGCGTGCGAAATTGAAGCACTATTAATTACCATATTGTTGATATTTGTTGTCATCATGTTTTGTTTTGGATTATTGTCCACTCTTGTCAAAGGAGTTGGGGAACAAGAAGAAGCACGGCCAGTTAATTTGGGTCAAATACTCGCTATCATCAATTTTTTTGTTTATGTTTTGGGACTCACTCTCTGAGACGTTCACTGTGAGATAAGCATTTCTACCATTTAAACTTAATCTTCGCTCACTAATGTTAATACTTGATAAACTCATAAAAGAGTTATCTTTTATTATCACTTTGGCTCTTTTGTTTAATAAATATTTTACTTCAACACTTCTGTATTTTAAAAGAATTTTTATTTTATAATTTTAGCAAAAAAAAAAAAAAAACACAGATTTTTTTGAATAATTTGTATATTTATAAAGCGTCTTTTCGCGTGAAATATAATATCAAACAACTGATTTTTTATTAACGTTGCTCCGTTTAAAAAAATCGATTTTGTGAGGAGTAAAGACAAAACACATCCGTCTACTCCAAAGGTTTTTTTGAAAGATTCTAACTTTTATGTTAATCAAATTCAATGATAAATATTAAATTTTGCACCATTTGGTCCACTATTTAACCTATTTGCGCCCTTTCTGGACCAAGTTTTGAAACAAAACAAACCTTAAGGGAATGTTCTATGTAATTTCAAAATTTCATCAAAATCGGTCGAATCGTTTAGGAGTCAAACTCTTTTAAACAAACAAATAAACTTACAAACACATTTATACAATAATATATATGGCCAAGGCCGCGGAAAAGGGGAATTCAGTTAAAATGTTTTTTCTTATTATCTAGTGCTTTTGTAATTGTCATTTGTTTGTTTACAGTCCAAAGCCTCACAAAACAAAGAGAGTACATTTGTGAAGTATTAATATATCAAAATTTTTGAGCATCGGTTTCTATTTTATTTTATTTAATTTTTTCTTTACAACTTTATGAGAAAATAATTTCACTTAATATTGTTTTTGAAAGAATTTACGTACCTACTGAATAGTATAATCAAACATGAAGTGATGTTGTTTTTTTTATCCAATAAAAAATAAACAAATAAAATTTTTTAAGTAAATTTTAGTGTTTTATTTATTCACATTGGTCGTTTTTGCATGGCTCCTAAGTAAGAGAACTTTTTGTGTTGTTCCAGTCTTTTTTTTGGTGACGTTCCAGTCTCACATTTTTGCATCCAAAACAACTATAAATGCTATTTTTTATAAATTTTTTGTGCGTAGAGTATTCTTTGATCTTTCACCTACGATATGTTAGAGGGTAACGTGTCCAAGTTTTTGAAAACATTACGAAATTTTGGAAAATGTTGTACAAGCTCTTAGACCACTTCTCTTTTAGTGTGACGTTCCAGTTAACTTCAAATGGCTGTAACTTTTAATTTGCAAGAAATAGAAGCACATTTGCGCCAAAGTTACAGCCTGAGAATATATTTTGAGTGAACAAAAGTTATCGCTACTTTTTTACTTTGTTCATCAAATATACGTCGAAAATTGCGCAAACTGGTGACGTTCCAGCCCACGGCCTTGGCCATATATAGATTAATAAACTCAATCTGTTTTGCAAGCATAATTTCAATTTTTTGGCAAATACTGTTAACACCAGATTCTGCACTCCTGCCGGATTATTGTTTTGAGTTGACGTAGTAGTGTTGTTTGTGTTGAAATTATAGTTTTGTTGCATCGGTACATCTCTGACATTTCTACCAGTTCGCTTTTTGGTAAACTTCACAACCTTTGTAGTTAGCTGTGTGATTGCTTAGGCAATGAACGCATTGTAGTGGTGTATTTGGTGATTAGACCTGTCCGTCTCTAAGCGATTTATAATTAAATTCACAACTAGGAATAATTTTATTTAAATTAATTACCATTTTACTTATATTTTCCACGTCTGGTATAAAGATTGGTGGTGGCTTAGGATCCGACTTAGGAGTTGAATCATTTTCAGCAAGATCTTCTTCTTTATCATCAGTAGCAAGAGGGGCATATCGGTTTGAAGAAGATTGTCCGTTTTCTAAGTGCTGGCGTTTATGCACAAACAACTGTGGTGACTTTGAATTTGTTCTTTTACGAGGACATACAGGCACACTCTGTCAACATTGATTATCAGTACTTTCATCACTTAGGCTCACATTTTCAGTCTGCATACCATCAGCGCTCTTTTGTTTTAAATTGTTTACTTCACTGGTTGACACAGTGGGGATTACAGTAAGTAATCTTGTTGTTGTCAACAAAAATTTTTAAAAACTGCACGTACTTGTTTGTAGATTTCAAGAAATGAATTTTGGCTTTTTATTTTTGTTTTTACAAAAAAAAAACAAGTAAGAGTGTTATATTCGGCTATGGCGAATCTTATATACCCACCATCAAGTTGTGTTAAATTTAGAAACATATCTCATATATCTACGAGGGTGCAGCAAATTTAAAACGTGGACCAAATTGGAAAAAAGTTGTTACGCTAGTTAGTATTGTTGGTAAAATATTTGGAATAACTTCGGTTGCAGTAGCTTTATAGTTCAACATTCAAAAGTGTGTCAGTGGTTTACCTAGTATTTATTTATTTAAAAAAAAAAATCGTTATCGTAACCGGGTATGGTTTTACAGTAATAAGTTGTTAAATACTTTTCGTTTAGCTTAATATTTAGTTAGGATAAATAAATTGATAGTAATACGGGAGATCCATATATTTTGCTAGGAGTTCCTAATGCATCTACCATATACATAATCTTAATATGCTGCTTGTACCTCAGAATCTTTTTGATTGTAGATATAAAGAAGGGGATATAAATAGAATTATAGCCAAATGTTGACCGATTGTAACATAATTTCACACACTGGCTGGTATTTATATAAAGCTCTTTTTTAGTGGCAATAGCTGTCACAGTTTCTAATTTAATAGCTTTTAACTTGTCCTTGCTAAATATTTTTTGGTTTCCGGGAGTGTTTTTTATATGAAAGCTGTAGTCAAATATGGACCGATTCCTATAAAATTTGATATACTGACCAATATTTGAATAAAGCTTCTTTATTCTAAATTTAGTCGTCATAGCTATTTTACTCATTTTGTCAGCATTCATGTGTTTCCCGGGGCTGGGTTATATAGGAGCTCTAACTAAATGTGAACCGATTTCGATTTGTTACATATCAAAAATACTTTTGTAAAATTTTGTCTCTCTAGCTTTTGTAGTTAAGGAGCTGTCGCGCTTTTATCTAACGGACAGACGGACATAAATCTCCTTTTCTTTTTGTATTTTTGTGTTTCCGTAAGTTTTTTATATGGGAGCTATGGTCAAATGGTGACCGATTGTGACATTTGTCATTTATTGGCATTTAAGTGAATTTCAGGTGTAATTTAGGCTGTTTCCGTAAGTTGAGCTAGCTCCTTTCGTTTAGTGGATTTCAGGTGGAATTTAGGCTGTTTCCGTAAGTTTTTTATTCACATAAGACTTCCTTGTGCTAAATTTAGTGGCCAAAGCTATTACAGTTTATCATTTATTGGCATTTAAGTGAATTTCAGGTGGAATTTAGGCTGTTTCCGTAAGTTTTTTAGATGAGAGCTATGGTTAAGTGTAAACCGATTTCGATGAAATTTTATGTGCTGCCTAGTGCTTATGTAAAACTTCTAGATACCGAATCTTGTCATCATAGCTGTTATAATTTGTCATTTATTAGTAAATAAGCGATTAGTCTAGACGAGGTTATACGGGAGCTATGGTCAAATGTTAACCGATTTTGTCCAATTTCAATACCAAAATTTCCTCATAGATGAGGAATGTTTCTACTGAGCTAGCTCCTTTCGTTTAGGCGTGATCGTGATTTCAACAGACAGACAAACAGACGGACATCGCTCAATCGTCTTAGAATTTCATAAGGATTCAGAATATATATCGTTTTTGATTAAGGAAATTACAAATGGAATGATAATCTCAATATACCCCCCATTCTTTTTGATGGTGGGTATAATAATGAAATTTTTTAATAACAATTTTTTTTTTTTTTTTTTTTTTTTTTATTTAAATTTTTTCATTTATTCAAAAAATAATTCATATTACAATTAAATATATAATTGCCTCAGCGCCACGAGGACATTATTGAGGCTGGCTGGCAAGAATTTTTAAACAGTTTTTATATGTGTACATACGTTTATATAAAAAAAAAAATATGAGTTAAAACAAAACAGAAATTAAGAAAAAAAAGAAAAAAAAAGTTATTTAAAAAAAAAAAGTTTTTTTAAATTTGATTTATAGAAACTGATACATAATGAAATTTATGACATAATACTACAAGAGAAGAGTCATATTTTCGACTAGGTATTCTTTTAATCTGGTTTTAAAAACAGAAATTCTTTCAATATTTCTTATTTCTTGAGGAAGGTTATTAAATTCGAAACTACCCATGTATTCGACGCGTTGTTTTGTACATTCCAACCGACATCTTGTTGTTCTAAGATTCATATTATTTCTGGTCCTAAATGTTGTTTGATTTTGTTGAAAAGAAATTGTGTGATGACCAATGTTGTTAATAGATTTATAAACATAGAGTAGTAACTGGAATTTATATAGTCCGTAGACAGGTAAAATATTTGAGGAAATGTCCTTGTACAATGAGACTGTGGAGTATGTCAACGGCAAATTAAATACAGCTTTCAACGCCTTGTTTTGTGTTCTTTGCAGCGATTTCAATTCGGTGCTTTTTCTACTTGCGTATACAATCGGTAAGTAGTTTAAATGGCTTTGTATCAAAGATTTATATAATATAAGTTTTGTTTGTTTGTTGAACTTATTTCTGATTTTGTATAGTAAACCAAGAGTAGATACAATTTTACTTATGAGATTTTTAATGTGCAAATCCCATGACAAATTATTTTGAAGATAAATTCCAAGATATTTTATTGATTCACTCTCACAAATTTGTGTTCCATCCACAGTGATACTAAAATTGTGGCTATCTTTTAAATACGGACGAAATCTTAGAAGCTTCGTTTTTTGGGAATTTAGTACGAGTTTGTTTAATCTTATGAATTCGCTGATTATAGCTGCATCTCTCTCCATATACGCCTTCACAACTGTTTCATACTTATAAGGGTAAAAAAGACTGCATACATATACAGTTTTCCAGACAAATCAAGATTATGTATATCGTTTAGATACACAGTAAACAGAAGTGGACCTAAGACGCTTCCTTGGGGCACTCCGTATTCCACTACTCCCGTTTCACTTCTGCAGTTTTCAATTGTAACATATTGCTTTCGGGTTGCTAAGTAATTAGACAATAAAGTTAATGCTGTTTCACTAACTCCATAATATTTCAACTTCTTGATTAAAATTGTGTGATCCACTAAATCAAAAGCTTTAGAAAAATCATAAAAAATACCAGCAACACTACTACAGCCATTATCTAAACCTTGACAAATATTGTTGACCACGTTCACTACAGCTTCCTCCGTTCCACACCCTTTCTTAAAACCATATTGAAATCTACTCAATAAACTATTATTTTCTAAATAAAAGGAGAACTGCTTATGAAGTATCTTTTCAAAAATTTTATCAATCATAGGCAGTAGAGCAATTGGTCTGAACTTGCTTAATTCAGTAGTATTATTTTCCTTAGGTAAAGGTATTATTTTAGCTATTTTTAAATCTTCTGGATATATGGATGTATCTATGATAGAGTTGAAAATTCTGGAAAGTAAAGGGGATAAAATATCTTTGTACTCGAACAACATTTTTGAAGTTATACCGTCACAACCACAACTTTTTGATAAATCCAGATGTATAATAGTTTCCTCAACTTCTGCAGCAGTAGTATGAGTGAAATTAAATGTATTTTGACAAGCACTCAATGTTCTGAAAGCATTAAACGAATCTCCAGGTAAATATTCAATTTGTTGTTTTAATATTCTCGGAATTTCCAAAAAGTATTGATTGAACATATCAAAAATTGATACTGATACTTTTAATGAAAAATAAAAGAAGTTCTTTTGCTTAAAATACGTCTTACGGCGATTGCAGTCAAACTAAGACTGATACGAGTGATTTAAATAGAATTAATTTTGATATTTAAACACAAAAACATCGTTATTAAAGGCCCAAACTAATTTTACTGTAGTTTTAAATTTTTTGTAGAATATGTATAGTGAACACAGTGACACCGACCGTCGAGGCGTTTTTGTCCGCCTAGGGGAGATGTCCGTCCAAGGAAGAGTTCGTTTATATACTTTGGTAACCAATCAATTTTGCTTCGTTTCTAACATATTAACGAACAATAGAATTGTGAGTGTCCAAGGGAGTGTCCGCCTAGGGGAGATGAATTTGATCCAAAAATACGACCTATTTCACAGGACTAAAAAAATCGTTCGTCTAAAGGAGATGTCCGCCTGTAGAGATTTCACTGTATTTTAAGACATTTTTTTGATAAAATAGTTTTTTGAATAGCAGTTAAGAAATTCTTTTAAAAACTTATGAAGTAAAATTAAAAAATGTACTGAAGCAACATTTTAATTACCGTTATAAAAGAATAAGTCAGTCGGAACAATCGTACCCCTATAACAAACTGTGAAAAGTATAACAAAAACACATTAAAATTAATAGTTTTCTATTTTGCAGAATATGGGGACAGTGCTAAGTATAAACCCAAAGGATCGTCACAATCCTATTTATTCTGGTCAACATTATTTTCAATACAATCAACAAACTGAATTAAAAAAAGATTTAAATGGTGAAAACATTCATTTAACTGACTCTCAACTAAATAATTTTTCATATGAGCAGTTAAATAACGCAAAGAACCAAGAAAATAAGAAAGTACATTGCTCTCAGTTCACAAAAAATGGAAATAGCCATAATAATCAATGCTCAAATGTTAAACTTAGTAATTTTAATTCTAATAAAATACACCATATTAATAACAGCACTAAAGATACTATAAACATTGATCTTGACTTTCATAATGAAAATTCTGCTATATTATCTGAGAAAGGAAATATTGAAAAGCACTTAAAAAAACATTCAATTTTTATGAATGCGCTATCATGGAAAAAAATTTCTTCACACAGTAGGAAAAAGATTGATTATAAATCTAAATGTTCCAATCTACCAAATGGAAATTTAAAGAAGCAACTTGTTGACTCTAACTATTCAACAGTTGGAGATAAAAATAAAAATTCTCAACATAATTGCAACTACATAGATGAGCATCAAAACATAAATATAGAGAATAACCATGATTCGTGTATGCAATACATGTCTTCAAGGGAAAAAATAAAAAACAATTTAGACATTGTCAAAGTCAATAATACTAATAGTATATCAAATCACAACAAATTAGTACAAAAGCAACCATTAACAATATCTCTCCCATCACAATTACAGTCTGTTTCTTTATCTACAAAAATAAACAACAATGGACCGAGGAAAACTGTTATACAGGTAAGTTTTCTTTAAATGAATCATTTAAATTAAAATGAATATGAATCATTTGTAATATGAATTTAAATTATTTCTAAATCAAGTATTAATGTTTTTGCCAATGGAGGTAAGTTCTTGTAAAAGTGATATATTCTGCTATGCCGTATGGTGTTCTAGAGAACATAATGAAATGGCCTACTTTTCGAAATTTTTCGAAAAAGCGTTCTTTTATTTCTACAACTAATCTAAGTTTTATAATAAGAAATTTTTTATTTTGTTGATATAGCGTTAGTAAATTTTCACAATTTTTTTTTTGTGCACATTGAAATATTTTTATTAAAACTTTATTTATTGAGTTTGGTTAGAAGAAAAAAAAAAAACATGAAAAGTAAAAAGAATAAGTAAGAGTGTTATATTCGGCTATGCGGAATCTTATAAACCTACTATTAAGCTGTATACAATTTAGAAACATATCTCATATATCGACGAGGGTTCAGCTATTCCAAAATGTTTACCAAATTCGAAAAAATTTGTTACGCTAGTTGGTAAAATATTTGGACTAAATTCGGTTGCGGTAGCTTTATAGTTTATCATTTAAAAGCATCTAAGTGGATTCCCTAGTATTTACTTTGCACAAAATTTAGTCTCATAACCGGGTATAGTTAAACTTTAATAAGCTGTTAAATACTTTTCGTTGTGCTTAATATGTAGTTAGGATAAACATGTTGATAGTAATACGACGGGAACATATATTTTGTTAGGAGTTCTTAATGCATCTACCATATGTAAAGTCTGAACTGAAATATTCGACTTCAACTTCGACTACGACAGTTAGTACTAGATTAATGAAATTGTGTTGATGTTTTCTTTAATCTAGTACTTACTGTCGTAGTCGAAGTCGTATATTCGACAACTGTAATAATGCTGATTGATTGATAGCAATCTTAATATACTGAATGTATCTCGTAATCTTTTTGATTGTAGATATAAAAAAGGGTTATTTAATGCATAAGAACTATAGCCAAATGTTTACCGATTGCCACAATTTTGCACACTGACTGGTATTTATATAAAGATTTTTTTTGCGAAAATTACTGGCCATAGTTGTCATAGTTTCTAATTTAATAGCTTTTAACTGGCCTTTGTTACATTTTTTTTTTGTTTTTCGGAAGTGGTTTTTATATGAAAGCTATAGTCAAATATGGACCGATTCCTATAAAATTTGATATACTATAGTTGTATTCAACTTCTCTGTTCTAAATTTAGTAGTCATAGCTATTGCCATTGTATTCTATTTATCAGCATTAATGTGATTCCCGAGCGGGGTTATATGGGAGCTCTAACTAAATGTGAACCGATTTCGCCCATTTAATACAGATTTTTCTGAAGATATCAAAAATACTTTTGTAAAATTTTGTCCCTCTATTTTTTTTGTAGGCGCTATCGTTCTTAATTCAGAATTCACAATATACATCAATTTTCGTTTTTAAGCCAATATTAAGGAAATTACAAACGGAATGACAATCTCAATAAACTCCCCATTCTTTTTGATGGTGGGTATAATTATATACAGGCAACGATGTCAGTCCCTACGTTGAACCGCCGTGGTATACCAGGTTAGTCATCCGCCTAGCACACCAGAGGTCCCAAGTTCGATCCCTCGCCAGACCTACTTAAAAAAAAAATAAATTTTCAAAAAAGCGGCGGTTCACCTCATAACCCAGCTAGGCACTGGTTATTGAGTATTAGGATATGTAAAACTTGCCGTTCGGAGCCGGAGTTAAAACGTAGGAGCCTTTTAATGAGTCTAAAAATAAAATCGGATGCAGCTCATTGTCTGAGAGAAGTACCACTTGTTCCAATTGGAATGTCGTCGTGGAAATTATATATTTAGTCCCTTCGTCTGCTAGCTTTTCGTTCATGCAATCTTGTTGTCGAATGAATTACAAAAAATTGTCGAATGAATTACAAAAGCTTCAATCAATAAGATAATATACTAATTCCAATCTTATCTTATTTATTGAAGCTTTCTTTTTAGAAAGTCACAATAAGTTTTTAAATCTTAACCTAATACATATAAACAATAAAAAAGTTTTTTAATAATTTCAATTTTATTATAATAGGCAACGTGCCTATTTTCATTTAGCGTCTATGACCTTCAGGTAACAACATGCCTCTTGCAAGGGGAGTCAACTAAGCTGCGTATTTGGTGGCATAGGTTTTAATTTTATCGCGTACAGTGGCAATTAATAAATCTTTGTGAATGTTGCAGTTTCTTATGTACAAAGGAGCACATGTTATAGTTCTAAGGAACTTCGACTGCGTTCTTTCTACTTTATCAATATTAGATGAGGAAGCTGTACCCCATAGCTACGGTGAACATACTTTATCTATTATAAAGTACAGTACTGTATTTGAAAGGTCTGTTCTGACTAAATTATTATTTAGTAAAAAGTGTAAAAATGTTGTGTAATACGTAAAGTTTTTACTAGTCTATTTCCTACAACAATGGAAAAATATTATCCAAAATATATGTGTGTGAAGTTAAATTTAAAATTTAACTTTCCAAGACACAAACCCAAATTAACAAAGTGTTAATGCCAAAAGGCTTAAATTAGCCTTAAGCATTAATATTTGAGATGAGCCAATTAATCCCCATTGTTTTCAATATATACAATTGCTGAATGCTCAGAAACTCATCCTATCCTTGTCTCCCATTAAGGCCTAAAACATAAACGTCAAACGGCCTAAATGTCTAAAATGTTACTTCCGCTATTGGCCAAATGAAAATTCTTCCTTATTAATTTTGCAGTCAACGAGAAAGGTATACTCCTCAATAAAAGCTACAATTATAGAATTCTCCTAATCCTAATCTTTGATATTTTTTCATTTCTTTACATTGATTCCTTGGGTTTGTATAAAATCGAGTATTTAAACTTGCCCTTTCTTCATTTGGATCAGAGAATAATTTGCAAACTAAATTCCAACCAGATTCAACTATTCTCCAACCCAACACAGAGCCATGTTAAACACTTAACAGGGGTACTGTTAATGGTAACAAATTTAGCTATCACTTTAAAACCGATATTTATATACTAAAATCAGCCTTAAAATAATAAAAAAATAAAAAAATACTACTGTATACCTTATTATTCCAGATTCCAAAAAACTACTTACATATGTTTGAGTAAACATTTTTTTTACGCTTAATATGTCGAAAAAAAAACAAAAAGAAAATGATAAATGGTATTTATGCACTTTAGTCCTTTTCTCGAAAATTTAGGAGATGGGCGGATAAAATTTATTGAATATCATTTCAGAACGGACCTGAATAAATATCCAATGGTCAAAAGTGTTAACAGTTTGTTTTTTTTTTCGGAATTATTAAGAAATTAGATTTTTAAATTTCAAAAAGGACTTTAGTCCTTTTCTCGAAAATCTTAGGAAAGGGGAGGATACAATTTATTGTATATCATTTCAGGACGGACCTGAATAAATATCCAATGGTCAAAAGTGTTAACAGTTTGTTTTTTTTCCGAATTATTAAGAAATTTGATTTTTAAATTTTAAAAAGGACTTTAGTCCTTTTCTTGAAAACCTTAGGAGATGAGCGGATAAAATTTATTGGATATCATTTCAGAACGGACTTGAATAAATATCCAATGGTCAAAAGTGTTAACAGTTTGTTTTTTCGGAATTACTAAGAAATTTGATTTTTAAATTTTAAAAAGGACTTTAGTCCTTTTCTCGGAAATCTTAGGAGATGGGCGGATAAAATTTATTGGATATCATTTCAGAACGAACTTGAATAAATATCCAATGATCAAAAGTGTTAACAGTTTGTTTTTTTCGGAATTACTAAGAAATTTAATTTTTAAATTTTAAAAACAACTTTAGTCCTTTTCTCGAAAATGTTAGGAGATGGGCGGCTAAAATTTACTGGATATCATTTCGGAACCGATTTGAATAAATATCCAATGGTCAAAAGTGTTAACATTTTGTTTTTTTCGGAATTATTAAGAAATTTAATTTTTAAATTTTAAAAAGGACTTTAGTCCTTTTCTCAAAAATCTTAGGAGATGGGCGGATAAAATTTATTGCGTATCATTTCGAACCCGATTTGAATAAATATCCAATGGTCAAAAGTGTTAACAGTTTGATTTTTCCGGAATCATTAAGAAATTTGATTTTTAAATTTAAAAAAAGGACTTTAGTCCTTTTCTCGAAAATATTAAAAGATGGGCGGATAAAATTTATTGGATATCATTTCAGAACGAACCTGAATAAATATCCAATGGTAAAAAGTGTTAACAGTTTGTTTTTTTCGGAATTATTAAGAAATTTGATTTTTAAACTTTAAAAAGGACTTTAGTCCTTTTCTCGAAAATCTTAGGAGATGGGCGGATAAAATGTATTGGATATCATTTCAGAACAGACCTGAATAAATGTCCAAAGATTTTCGAGAAAAGGACTAAAGTCTTTTCTAAAATTTAAAAATGAAATTTCTTAAGAATTCCGAAAAAAAAACAAACTGTTAACACTTTTGACCTTTGGATATTTATTCAGGTCCGTTCTGAAATAATATCCAATAAATTTTATCCGCCCATCTCCTAAGATTTTCGAGAAAAGGACAAAAGTGCATACATATCATTTAGAATTTCCTTTTTGTTTTTTTTTTCGACAGATTAAGCGTAAAAAAAATGTTTACTCAAACATTTGTAAATATTTTGAATCTGGGATAATATGGTATATAGTAGTATTTTTTATTATTTTTTTTTTAATTTTTTACCATTAAGAGTGCTCCTGTTAAGTGTTTAACAAAGCTCTGTTAACTATTTGGGTTTGTGTCTTGGAAAGTTAAATTTTAAATTTAACTACACACGCATCCAAAATAGTCGTATTTATGGCTTATTGACTACAAGTTATGAGAATTTTGACAAATCTAAAGCCCAGTTTTATAAAGACTGTACTGAATACTTAAACCAATTGGATACCGCTTATCAAGAAGTTTTAGTATTAAAATGGGTACTTCTACTTAAAACTCCTAAACTGGATGAAGTTAAATCCAGTTATGTTTACATTGCGGACAAGAGGAACGAGCTAAATATATATGACACCAAATTATTTGACAATTTGCTCTTGTTACAAAGTTACACCTCTTCAAAAATTGAACAAATGGATTAAGAAAATTAATCTGTTTAAGAACGTTGGGTAGATTTTTTCAACATTTTAAAGAAAGAGATATAAGCTTTACTAACATTTTGAAATTTGTCGAGTTTGGTTTATGTTAACCTGGTTTAAATGCTTTGACGGAAAGGGTATTTTTTGTATTGAATATAAAGACATGGTAAAACAAATTTGAGAGGTCTGTTCTGCATAAATTATTATTTAGGAATAAGTGTAAAAACGTTGTGTAATAAGTAGATTTGTACTATTCTATTTCCAACAACAATGGAAAATTATTATCCAAAATAGTCGTATTTATGGCTTATTGACTACAAGTAATGTGAATTTTGACAAATCTAAAGCCCAGTTTTTTAAAGACTGTACTGAATACTTAAACCAATTGGATACCGCTTATCAAGAAGTTTTAGTATTAAAATGGATTCTTCTACTTAAAACTCCTAAACTGAACGAAGTTAAATCCAGTTATGTTTACATTGCGGACAAGAGAAACGACCTAAATATATATGACACCAAATTATTTGACAATTCGCTCTTGTTACAAAGTTACACCTCTTCAAAAATTGAACAAATGGATTAAGGAAAAAATCTGTTTCAGAACGTTGGGTAGAATTTTTTCAGCATTTAAAAGAAAGAGATATAAGCTTTACAAACATTTTGAAATTTGCCGAGTTTGGTTTATGTTTACCTGGTTTAAATGCTTCGACGGAAAGGGTATTTTTTTGTATTGAATTTATTTAAAAGAATATAAAGACATGGTAAAACAAATTTAGTCCTCAGAAAAATGCTTTTGTGTATGTTCACCTAAGTATTGCCCATGTTCTGGTGTAGTATTTGATTATAAACTTAAATGGCTACCAAATCTTAAAGAAAGGATTAAAAAGTCCTATGCGGCAATTTATTCATGCCAAAAACTTATAGGAAAAACTTGGGGATTAAGACCGAGAATGATTTATTGGATATACCAAGCTATCGTTAGACCGACTTTAACACATGGCTCTCTAGTTTGGTGGCCAATTATGAACGTTAAATGTCATGCCTCCCTAGTTGAAAGAGTTAACAGAATAGTTGCACTAAGCATCTCAGGGGCAATGAGATCTACTGCAACAGAAGCTCTATGTAGAATTTTAAATATGGACCCACTGCACCTACATATTAAAGAATATGCTCTAAGAACACAGGTCAGACTTAGTCAGAGTGGCCAATTGGTGATCAAAGAAAAGGAACACTCATCATTAATTATTAACTATGGATACAGAGACGTAGTTACAGACTACATGACTCCTCAAATAGTATGGGATAAGAAGATTAGGGCTGTTATACCTTCAAGAGAAAGTTGGAATGTTAGAAACCATAATTCACTGTTATAGAGATTTACACTGATGGTTCAAAGAAGGAACAAGGTACTGGTAGTGGAATTTTTTGTGAAAAACTAGGAATAAGTAGTAGTTTTAGGTTAAATACTGATTGCTGTCAGACTTAGTCAGAGTGGCCAATTGATGATCAAAGAAAAGGGACACTCATCATTAATTATTAACTATGGATACAGAGACGTAGTTACAGACTACATGACTCCTCAAATAGTATGGGATAAGAAGATTAGGGCTGTTATACCTTCAAGAGAAAGTTGGAATGTTAGAAACCATAATTCACTGTTATAGAGATTTACACTGATGGTTCAAAGAAGGAACAAGGTACTGGTAGTGGAATTTTTTGTGAAAAACTAGGAATAAGTAGTAGTTTTAGTTTAAATACTGATTGCAGCATCTTCCAAGCAGAGATATTTGCAGTATTGGAAGCAGCTCGTATGATATCTATGATGCCGATATTCAAAAGCGATATCACAATTTACATAGATAGTCAAGCAGCAATCAAAGCAATATGCAATAGAACTATTAGGTTAAAGGTAGTTAGCCGTTGTCGCAGAGAGCTACAGGCTCTCAACGAACAACACTTCTTAAAACTGTGCTGGGTACCTGGCCATAATAACAATGAGAAAGCAGATGAATTGGCACGCAATGGAGCAGACTTGAATGGAAATGCAGCATATGTGGAGGTTTACCCTGGGCTCTGCTCAATTTATCAGAATATGAGAAGCAAATTTAAATCTGAATCAAATGTATTGTGGAATAACTCAACGCAATATACTCAAACGAAAACTCTATGGCAGACAAGAGATATAAACACACAAAAAACTATATTAAATATGGATAAAAATGATTTAAGGATATATGTAGGTATCATAACTGGACATAATAACTTAAGGTACTTCTTGAAAAAAATACGCTTAAGAAATGACGATATGTGTAGATGGTGCAACGAAGAAGAAGAAGATACATACCACTTCCTTTGTCAATGAGTTGCACTATCTAACAATCGATTTAAATGTTTTGATTCTTACTTTTTTCAGAATCTAGAAGATCTAAGGAATGTGCATCCTCTAAAGATGATAAAATATATCAAATTGTCTAAGCTTTATGTGAACTGATAAAGGAGGAAAACAAAATGTGCTAAATGTTGGTAATGCTTCTCGAAATGAAGCTTCTTAATCGAGGACGCACTATGGATCAACACCTATGGTCTTGTGCATAATCTTACAGTTTTCTGTGAGGTCCTCCTATCTAATCTAATGTTCTGGCACTCACGCGATTTGAAAATCGCCAAATTTATTTTTTCATGTTCTGAAGTTTACGCGTTTTACTTGCGATTTCTTTTTTTTTAAGTTTTGTTCGAAACATAAAACATATGTTCTGTCAATTGAATATGTAAACAAATTTATGTAACAAAAGCGGGTGATCGCAATAGAAATTTGAATTGTCAATTTCCAATTTTGTATATATAAACAAGTAAGAAAGCGCTATAGTCGGTCAAGCCGATCATACGATACCCTTCACCACTAAGTTCAAAGGTGTTATTTTTCCTGTATAAAGACAAATATTTGCTAAATTTTGCCATCATACAAACATTTTCTCAAAACGTATATATTCAACCTGTTTCCGTCATTTGGACTTATATGAGAGCTAGGGTCAAATGTGGACCGATTATCTCGAAATTTGGCAAATTGATTACAGTTGTTACAAAAATTATGTATGCAAAAAATAAACTCAAAATTTTCATTATCTTTAGATTTACGAGCGTTTTAGTGATTTTTTGTCTCATTTAGTGCGCTTTTGAAGAAGAGTTTGTATGGGAGCTATGGTCAAATGTGGACCGATTTCAACGAAATTTGGTACAGTGATTTAAGTTTACATGAGCAGTATCTGTTTTAAATTTCATGATTTATTGGATATCATTTCAGAACGAACCTGAATAAATATCCAATGGTAAAAAGTGTTAACAGTTTGTTTTTTTCGGAATTATTAAGAAATTTGATTTTTAAACTTTAAAAAGGACTTTAGTCCTTTTCTCGAAAATCTTAGGAGATGGGCGGATAAAATGTATTGGATATCATTTCAGAACAGACCTGAATAAATGTCCAAAGATTTTCGAGAAAAGGACTAAAGTCCTTTTTAAAATTTAATAATTCCAAAAAAAAAAAGTTGTTAATACTTTTGACCATTGGATATTTATTCAGGTCCGTTCTGAAATAATATCCAATAAATTTTATCCGCCCATCTCCTAAGATTTTCGAGAAAAGGACTAACGCCCTCTTTAAAATTTCAAAGTGAAATTTCTTAATAATTCCAAAAAAAAAAAACAAACTGTTAACACTTTTGACCATTGGATATTTATTCAGGTCCGTTCTGAAATGATATCCAATAAATTTTTTTCGCGCATCTCCTAAGATTTTCGAGAAAAGGACTAAAGTCCTTTCTAAAATTTAAAAATGAAATTTCTTAATAATTCCGAAAAAAACAAACTGTTAACACTTTTGACCTTTGGATATTTATTCAGGTCCGTTCTGAAATAATATCCAATAAATTTTATCCGCCCATCTCCTAAGATTTTCGAGAAAAGGACAAAAGTGCATACATATCATTTAGAATTTCCTTTTTGTTTTTTTTTCGACAGATTAAGCGTAAAAAAAATGTTTACTCAAACATTTGTAAATATTTTGAATCTGGGATAATATGGTATATAGTAGTATTTTTTATTATTTTTTTTTAAATTTTTTACCATTAAGAGTGCCCCTGTTAAGTGTTTAACAAAGCTCTGTTAACTATTTGGGTTTGTGTCTTGGAAAGTTAAATTTTAAATTTAACTACACACGCATCCAAAATAGTCGTATTTATGGCTTATTGACAACAAGTTATGAGAATTTTGACAAATCTAAAGCCCAGTTTTATAAAGACTGTACTGAATACTTAAACCAATTGGATACCGCTTATCAAGAAGTTTTAGTATTAAAATGGGTACTTCTACTTAAAACTCCTAAACTGGATGAAGTTAAATCCAGTTATGTTTACATTGCGGACAAGAGGAACGAGCTAAATATATATGACACCAAATTATTTGACAATTCGCTCTTGTTACAAAGTTACACCTCTTCAAAAATTGAACAAATGGATTAAGAAAATTAATCTGTTTAAGAACGTTGGGTAGATTTTTTCAACATTTTAAAGAAAGAGATATAAGCTTTACTAACATTTTGAAATTTGTCGAGTTTGGTTTATGTTTACCTGGTTTAAATGCTTCGACGGAAAGGGTATTTTTTGTATTGAATATAAAGACATGGTAAAACAAATTTGAGAGGTCTGTTCTGCATAAATTATTATTTAGGAATAAGTGTAAAAACGTTGTGTAATAAGTAGATTTGTACTATTCTATTTCCTACAACAATGGAAAATTATTATCCAAAATAGTCGTATTTATGGCTTATTGACTACAAGTAATGTGAATTTTGACAAATCTAAAGCCCAGTTTTTTAAAGACTGTACTGAATACTTAAACCAATTGGATACCGCTTATCAAGAAGTTTTAGTATTAAAATGGGTTCTTCTACTTAAAACTCCTAAACTGGACGAAGTTAAATCCAGTTATGTTTACATTGCGGACAAGAGAAACGACCTAAATATATATGACACCAAATTATTTGACAATTCGCTCTTGTTACAAAGTTACACCTCTTCAAAAATTGAACAAATGGATTAAGGAAAAAATCTGTTTCAGAACGTTGGGTAGAATTTTTTCAGCATTTAAAAGAAAGAGATATAAGCTTTACAAACATTTTGAAATTTGCCGAGTTTGGTTTATGTTTACCTGGTTTAAATGCTTCGACGGAAAGGGTATTTTTTGTATTGAATTTAAAGAATATTTAAAAGAATATAAAGACATGGTAAAACAAATTTAGTCCTCAGAAAAATGCTTTTGTGTATGTTCACCTAAGTATTGCCCATGTTCTGGTGTAGTATTTGATTATAAACTTAAATGGCTACCAAATCTTAAAGAAAGGATTAAAAAGTCCTATGCGGCAATTTATTCATGCCAAAAACTTATAGGAAAAACTTGGGGACTAAGACCGAGAATGATTTATTGGATATACCAAGCTATCGTTAGACCGACTTTAACACATGGCTCTCTAGTTTGGTGGCCAATTATGAACGTTAAATGTCATGCCTCCCTAGTTGAAAGAGTTAACAGAATAGTTGCACTAAGCATCTCAGGGGCAATGAAATCTACTGCAACAGAAGCTCTATGTAGAATTTTAAATATGGACCCACTGCACCTACATATTAAAGAATATGCTCTAAGAACACAGGTCAGACTTAGTCAGAGTGGCCAATTGGTGATCAAAGAAAAGGAACACTCATCATTAATTATTAACTATGGATACAGAGACGTAGTTACAGACTACATGACTCCTCAAATAGTATGGGATAAGAAGATTAGGGCTGTTATACCTTCAAGAGAAAGTTGGAATGTTAGAAACCATAATTCACTGTTATAGAGATTTACACTGATGGTTCAAAGAAGGAACAAGGTACTGGTAGTGGAATTTTTTGTGAAAAAATAGGAATAAGTAGTAGTTTTAGTTTAAATACTGATTGCAGCATCTTCCAAGCAGAGATATTTGCTGTATTGAAAGCAGCTCGTATGATATCTAT
Organism: Stomorhina lunata; assembly: GCA_933228675.1. Lineage (NCBI taxonomy): Eukaryota > Metazoa > Arthropoda > Insecta > Diptera > Rhiniidae > Stomorhina > Stomorhina lunata. The sequence goes on along the minus strand of OW121741.1, from coordinate 57,526,568 downwards.
GATGCCGATATTCAAAAGCGATATCACAATTTACATAGATAGTCAAGCAGCAATCAAAGCAATATGCAATAGAACTATTAGGTTAAAGGTAGTTAGCCGTTGTCGCAGAGAGCTACAGGCTCTCAACGAACAACACTTCTTAAAACTGTGCTGGATACCTGGCCATAATAACAATGAGAAAGCAGATGAATTGGCACGCAATGGAGCAGACTTGAATGGAAATGCAGCATATGTGGAGGTTTACCCTGGGCTCTGCTCAATTTATCAGAATATGAGAAGCAAATTTAAATCTGAATCAAATGTATTGTGGAATAACTCAACGCAATATACTCAAACGAAAGCTCTATTGCAGACAAGAGATATTAACACACAAAAAACTATATTAAATATGGATAAAAATGATTTAAGGATATATGTAGGTATCATAACTGGACATAATAACTTAAGGTACTTCTTGAAAAAAATACGCTTAAGAAATGACGATATGTGTAGATGGTGCAACGAAGAAGAAGAAGATACATACCACTTCCTTTGTCAATGTGTTGCACTATCTAACAATCGATTTAAATGTTTTGATTCTTACTTTTTTCAGAATCTAGAAGATCTAAGGAATGTGCATCCTCTAAAGATGATAAAATATATCAAATTGTCGAAGCTTTATGTGAACTGATAAAGGAGGAAAACAAAATGTGCTAAATGTTGGTAATGCTTCTCGAAATGAAGCTTCTTAATCGAGGACGCACTATGGATCAACACCTATGGTCTTGTGCATAATCTTACAGTTTTCTGTGAGGTCCTCCTATCTAATCTAATGTTCTGGCACTCACGCGATTTGAAAATCGCCAAATTTATTTTTTCATGTTCTGAAGTTTACGCGTTTTACTTGCGATTTCTTTTTTTTTTGAAGTTTTGTTCGAAACATAAAACATATGTTCTGTCAATTGAATATGTAAACAAATTTATGTAACAAAAGCGGGTGATCGCAATAGAAATTTGAATTGTCAATTTCCAATTTTGTATATATAAACAAGTAAGAAAGCCCTATAGTCGGTCAAGCCGATCATACGATACCCTTCACCACTAAGTTCAAAGGTGTTATTTTTCCTGTATAAAGACAAATATTTGCTAAATTTTGCCATCATACAAACATTTTCTCAAAACGTATATATTCAACCTGTTTCCGTCATTTGGACTTATATGAGAGCTAGGGTCAAATGTGGACCGATTATCTCGAAATTTGGCAAATTGATTACAGTTGTTACAAAAATTATGTATGCAAAAAATAAACTCTCATTATCTTTAGATTTACGAGCGTTTTAGTGATTTTTTGTCTCAGCGCACTAAGCTTTTGAAGAAGAATTTGTATGGGAGCTATGGTCAAATGTGGACCGATTTCAACGAAATTTGGTACAGTGATTTAAGTTTACATGAGCAGTATCTGTTTTAAATTTCATGAAAAACTATTGATATTTGTGGCCAATATAGCAATTCCGGGAAGTGGGACCTATGAGAGGTACCATAAATAATGGACCGATTTTGACCAATTTCAATAGCCATGGTCCCATTATCAAAAAAATTATCTGTGCCAAATTTCATCAAATTATCTTTAGAATTGCGACCTGTAGTTTGATTACAAGGTTTACATGGGGGTCCAGCCAGCCAGCCGTCCAGCCAGACGGACGGACGGACGGACATCGCTAAATCGACTCAGAAAGTGATTCTAAGTCTATTGGTATACTAAAAGGTGGGTCTAAGACAAATATTTCTATGCGTTACAAACATCAGCACAAACTTATAATACCCTTTCCACCTATGGTAGTGAAGGGTATAAAAAAAAAGAATCTACTGTTATCCTGGCACCATCTCATAATATGAAACTTTGTAAACAAATATAAGAAATTTATGGACAAAATGCCAGCAGCATTTTTGTTAAGTATAATAGCTTCAACAAAATTACAAGAAAGAAAAGAATTAATAAAAAAACGTGGATTAAGAGATGCGTCCAATCCATTGGAGCTCCCGTGGCATGGGTGTATACCTAAATAATAAAACATTTTAGTGAAAAATAGTGAAATTTTTTTGCTTTCAGTTTTATAGCTTTTTATCGCGTAAATAAAAGTGCATTTATAATTATTTTAAAAGAAGTTGCTCCATATTTGGATAAAAGCTCAATTCCAGAAATAGTGCGTTTAGCTGGAGTATTAAGATTTCTGCCTGTCGGTTCCTTCCAATGACATTAATGTAAGCATGGGCCGCACAACTTTTTGTAAAGTTCTGTGGAATGTGCTAAATGTAATCGAGGAACGCATTTGTCCACTTTGGATTCAATTGGCAATGACTGAATCTGAAGAAACAGCATCCAAGCAGAATTTTTATGAAAAATTTAATATTCCTGGTATAATTGGCGCTTTAGACGGCACCCATGTGAGGAAATTGAAACCTTTGGAAGGCTCTGAACTATACTATTGTAGAAAAGGATTCCACAGTTTAAATGTATTAATAGTAAGTAAGTAATCCTATGTTTTTGTATGGATTATTAATTGCATTAATATATATGTATACAGATTTGTGACTACCAAATGAAGATTCGTGCCATAGATGCTTCAAGGTCTGGTTCATGTCATGATGTCTTTGTATGGAGTTTAAGTAGTGCCAATACGTTTTATGAGGAACAATATTTAAACGGTAACCGAAATAGTTGGTTATTAGCAGACTCAGCATATGCCTTATAGTGGATATAGTGGATATAGTGGAGAGAACAATAGGAAACCTAAAGAGTCGTTTTAGAAGCCTTCAAACGTGCCTCCACTATACTCCTTTAAAAGTAGTTAAAATCACAAATGTGTGCTGTGTGCTGTGTTCTGCATAATATTTGCAAGCACTACAACGTGTCAATAGAAGACGATGATGAACTTGTACTCTCTTCTAACGAAGATATGCTAGAAAACTCCTATGAATTTGATAGTAGTAATGAAGGGGCCGTAATTAGAGATAATATAGCGAGATCTCTGATTTAAAAATTGTTATATTTTATTTATAAGAACAAAACGCAAAAAAAAAATCATTAACATGACTTAACACAACTTTTTAAAACTTAACATAAGTGTTAATAAAATAAAAAATCCGTTTTCAAAAGTCGACAACGTTTTTAACTTAACAAATAACTCAGGTTTGTTGAGATCAGCGGCTATTCATTTGTACATTTCTATTTTTCTTGAATTTCTTCATATTCATCCATATACCCTAGTTTAATTTTTTCTAATTTGAGAAATTCCAATTTCATTTGATTCGTTGCCATCGCGATTTTCTCCATTTCTAGATGGTGCCTTTTATTTTCTTCAAATTCTCTTTTTTTAATGGAACGTATGTCGTCTATGTGTCTGCAAGTATTTTTTAAATACGTTGTGTGAAATTTTATGGTTTCATTTAGCTCGCTAATTTTTTCAGCGATAAACATGAAATTTTTAGTTTCATCTCCGATTATATCCTGAATTTCCCCATTAAAACGTTTTCTCTTATTGAGGAGTCAGTTCAGGTGATAAGCAAGGAGATGTCGACAAATCAGATGCTTCTGCAGTATTACAAACTGGAATGACTTGCGTTGTTGATATTTCAAGATTATTAGTGCAATCTTTGTCACTAGGTTTCATTGAAGTTCCAGCTCCAAAGGATTTTGCCATTGGTATCCCTTCCACGGCATGAAATACATCGCATATAATGGCCAACTGCTCCTCAACAGGCGACAAATAGTGATTTTGAAAATTTCCACCGCCAGTTTTTTGGAGAGAAGATTTATTTTCCGCCAGTCTTGTCTTTATGCTTCTTCTCCAATCGCACCAGGTCTAAATAAAGATAAGTATATTAAGACTTATTAAACATGGAATATGAAGTCTATTTACCTTCTTCCAAGTAGCAACATCTCTTACAGGAGGCCCGCTGGCATTCAGTTGACTGGCTAAATCATTCCACAACTTTCTATTTTAACTTTGTCGCCTTTGGAGAACCCCTTCACTATATCTGGATGCAACTCCATAAACTCTAATAAGATTTTATATTGCTCTGGATTTTTTTGTGGCGCCCTGTAGACAAAAACATAAATTAGGAAAATACTGTGTGAAAAACATATTTTGTGAATTTAATTGCACATACTTATATTTAATAATTTATTTAGTGTATTTTTGAAGAAAATTTTTTTTGCGGCAAAATGGAACGCACACACATTCATGTAAGTAAAGAGATAGAGATGCAACATTCATAAAACATAGGGTAATCGATTAATCATATCAATAGTAATCGGTGCCAAATGAAAAAAGATTGATTTTTATCTTCATACGTAAGTAAACACTTACGTAGATTAATCAGAAATTGTTTTTTTCTATGCTATCATGCCAATTCATCAAGTTTTAATAGTAATTTGAATATTTTTTTAAGTTCTAAACACAGTTGTGAAATATAAAATAACAAATAACCGGTTACCGAGTTTTTTATTCAATATCACTATTTTCGAAGATCAATTCCAGCAGATGTTTTTTGAAATCGCCAGTACTTAAGAAAACAATTAAACAAAAAATGTATACAGCATATTAAATTTAATAATTTTAGTATGAATTCTTTGAAAATAATTATTATTTGTGTTGAAAATCAAATAAAACATATTTTACTTTGTCTGTGCATCATTTTATTATTAAACTATTATTCGGTTCGAGCAAAAACGAACAGTTCACTTACGTATACGCTTGTGATTTGTGTTCGCCAATTTTCTTGTGATTGTGAATTTCGGAACACCTAATTTGCGATTTCAAATCACCTCGAAAATTTCATGTGAAATGCGATTGTCAGAACATGGCCGATATATTCTTACTCTTTGAATTATTTGTTTTGTTTATTTTTAAAATAAAAAATAAAAATATTCCAAATGATTTTATTATTTATAACAAATCTATTTTTGTTCTATACTTTGGTTAAAAAAATATGGTCAACTTACCCACAGCTGAATGTCGTATAGCCAAATAAGTTTTAAAATTCCCTTGAACTCATATGTAAGTACGTTTGTATGTGTGTATGTATGTATGTATGTATGTATGTATGTATGTATGTATGTATGTATGTATGTATGTATGTATGTATGTATGTATGTATGTATGTATGTATGTATGTATGTATGTATGTATGTATGTATGTATGTATGTATGTATGTATGTATGTATGTATGTATGTATGTATGTATGTATGTATGTATGTATGTATGTATGTATGTATGTATGTATGTATGTATGTATGTATGTATGTATGTATGTATGTATGTTTGTATGTTTGTATGTATGTATGTATGTATGTATGTATGTATGTATGTATGTATGTATGTTTGTATGTATGTATGTATGTATGTATGTATGTATGTATGTATGTATGTATGTATGTGTGTATGTATGTATGTATGTATGTATGTACGTACGTATGTATGTATGTATGTGTGTATGTATGTATGTATGTATGTATGTATGTATGTATGTATGTATGTATGTATGTATGTATGTATGTATGTATGTATGTATGTATGTATGTATGTATGTATGTATGTATGTATGTGTGTATGTATGTATGTGTGTATGTATGTATATATGTATGTATGTAAGTATGTATGTATGTATGTATGTATGTATGTATGTATGTATGTATGTATGTATGTATGTATGTATGTATGTATGTATGTATGTATGTATGTACGTATGTATGTATGTATGCATTTATGTATGTATGTATGTATGTGTGTATGTATGTATGTATGTATGTATGTATGTATGTATGTATGTATGTATGTATGTATGTATGTATGCATTCTGCCGAGTCTGCGTCTTCTTCAACGGACGTGTTATTTGAGGTGGAATGTTTTCGAGTAAGCTGATCCACACACGAGGTGCAGTGTCAGCTTTTAATGCAGTAGTCATAAAGTAGCCTATGTTTAAGTTAGAATTGTAAGTTTAGTTTTTTAAGAAGACTCAAGAAGATCAGAGCATAAGACTCTGATCATAAAATAAAAATAATTAAATAAAATAAAGTAAAGTAAAATAAAATAATTAATTTATTGTTTTATTAACTAAATAACTAATTGGCGCCCAACGTAAAAAAGAAGAAATTAATAATTTAAAATCACTATTATTTAAATGTAAAATTAACAAATTTAAATTGTTATAAAACCTCATAAACCTTATTGTATAAATAAAATTATACAACACAAGAAAACTTGCACACGCGATAGTGAAGTGGAACAAAACAATAAATATTATTATAATAAAAAATATTAAGCAAAGTGTCAAAATCTTGTGAAATTATGAAAAATTATAAAGTTTTGCTAATATTAAACATTCATCTAAGCATTTGAAAAATTCAAAAACATATAAAGCTTTTTCAAAAAAAAGAGGAAAAAACAATTAAAAACTTAAATTAGCACTAAAAAATCATTAAGGAATAAATACATAAATGAAATAAGTATAAACTGAAAAGCAAATAAAGAATTTACAACAATAACAAAAAAAGAAAAGAGGCTTTCAACAGTACTTATTTGAGTACTGTTGAAAGGCTCATATAATATCGTGAAAAACGATAAAAAATAAAACTAAAAAAATATATAAAATAAATGTATGGCCCTCCTCCTCCTAAAGTGGAAAGAAGGATAAAACTTAATCATCAAAAAAAAGGTCACCAGAGCTTCGAAACAGCCTGGGCAGCGTCGTGGAACATTGGAACGGATATGCTGTACTCGTGAGTAGTTTTAAGCAAATTAAAAGTAAATTGTGTAAATTGTAAATATTACCGCAAATTATTTTTTTAACCTTGCCGAAATTAGATTTTTGTGTTTTTTTTAACAAATAAATTAATATCAAATTAAAGTATAAAACGAATTAGAGATTGTAAATCTTTTCACGGGTGAAACTGACATCTGTCCTTTTTCTGACAAGTAGTTAAAATAAACACAATAATGGCGACAGCGACACCAGAACAGCTAAGAGCGATAGTAGAGGTAGCAATCTCCACGGCTCTAAAATCACAAAAAGTAACCTTTGACAGGGAAATAGAAAGCCTTAAGAAAAAATTTGAAGAGTACGTTATTCAGACCCCCGAGATCGAAACGTACGAAGACGTAAAAATAGAACAGGGTCGTCAATGTGACGAGTCACTTGACGTTGTAAAATCGTTGCCAAATTTTGATGGCAAGCCGGAAACTTATGTTTCCTGGCGTCAGGCTGCGTATACTGCCTAAAGTCCTTTTGAGAGCTACAATGGTAGTTCCAAGCACTATCAGGCCGTGGCCATCATCCGGAACAAAATAAAAGGGTCAGCCGACATGGTGCTTTCCTCTTTCAATACAGTCTTAAATTTTAAGACAATTATTGCTCGCTTGGACTTCACTTATGCTGATAAACGACCAATTTATTTGATCGAACAGGAACTCTCAGTCCTTCGTCAGGGGAACATGACACTACTGGAATTTTACGATGAGATTGAGAGGAAACTGACGCTGTTAACAAATAAGACTATTATGACATATGATAGGGCCATCGCGAAGACAATTAATGAGAAATATAGATTGGACGCACTTCGGTTGTTCATATCGGGAACAACAAAGGGATTGAGTAATGTGCTTTATTCGGCTCAGCCGAAGGATTTACCCTCGGCTCTGGCATTAGCTCAGGAGGTTGAGGCTAACCATGAACGATATTTATTTGACAGCAACTATGCTAGATGTTTGGAAGAAAAGGGAAAACAAAAAGGTGAATTTAAACCGCAAAATAGAATGGACAATACAAGTAGGAACCCTCATTTTTTCAAACGACAAGGTTTTAGCAATAGGGCCTCTCAAGAAGAACAACAAGTCGTACCAATGGAAGTAGATAATTCGTCTCGCTTTCAGCAGTCCACAAGATTCCAATCAGGAAATAATGGTTTCCGTTCTTCTCAAAACTATAGGAATCAGGCATCTTGGCAGTACAGAGAACCTACGCAAGGTTATTATAGCAATCAAGCTCCTGATCGGGCACCGAAGCGTCAGAATGAAGGTTCGGGTATGCTTACAGGACCGAAGCAGCAGAGAGTTAATCACATTTCTCAGCAAACTGCAGAACAAGAACACTATGAGCAACAGGCAAATTTAGCCGCATCGGAAATCGGAGACGAAAGTGAATTTGATCAGATAAATTTTTTAGACAAAACTCCCTGCTACCATTCATAGAGAGGGTAGTTACAGGGAGAACTATTAGACTTCTGATAGACACGGGAGCTTCGAAGAACTACATTAAACCCTTACGAGAATTAATAAATGTGGTGCCAGTTGAGAACCCTTTTTTAGTTAAATCCATCCATGGTTTCAACACCATTGATAAAAAATGTATCGTTAATATATTTAATACAAATAGTACTTTTTATACCCTTCACCAATAGGTGAAAGGGTATTATAAGTTTGTGATTCCGTTTGTAATTTTTTTATTAGTGATCGTAGACCCCATAAAAATTATACCGATCGACTCAGAATCGGGAGGAGAATCGATTAAACGATGTCCGCCTGTCTGTCCGTCCGTCTGTCCGTCTGTCTGTCTGTTGAAATCAATTTTCTGAAGCCCCTGGAGGATGGACTTACATAAATTATATATCAGATTTTAGGAAATTCTCCGCAATGAACGCTATTAAATTTCATTAAAATCGGTTTATAAACATCGAAATTATCGCAAAAATATCAAAAATTAGACGAAAATTTTAAAATTTTTGATTGAAACACACTTTTAAATAACAAGAGAAAAAAGATACTCCTGGTGTACATGTGATAAAATGTTAATATTAGATTGTAGGAAATAGTTTCCCAAAGCACTCTGTTTATCAAAATCGGTCCATAAACAACTGAGATATCGCCAAAATACTGAATTTGATGTATCGCAAATTGCCCAAAGTTCGCATTAGAGAATGTTTGTTGAAAAAATGAAATGCAGAAATAGGAAAAACCATCCTCCTTTAGCACGGACCTACATAAATTTTATATCAGATTTTATGAAATTCCCTTATTAAATTTTATCAAAAGCGGTCCATAAACAATTGAGGTATCGCCATAACACTACATTTGATGTACAGCAAATTGCCCAAAGTACGTGTCTAAGAAATTTTGTTTACATTTTGTAAGTATTGTTTCAGCGATATCTCAGGTGTTTATGGACCGATTGTGATGAAATTTGACATCGTTCTTTGTGTGAGGAATTTCTAAAATCTATACTCCACAAATCTGATTACGAATACCATTCAAATTGTACCGATCAACTCAGAATTGGCAGGAGAATCGATTTCGCGACCTCCGTCCGTCCGTCTGTTTGTCTGTCTGTCCATCCGTCTGTTTGTTTGTCCGTCCGTCCGTCTGTTTTTTTGTCCGTCCGTCTACCTGTCTGTAATTTTTTCTGTTGTAGTCAAGTTTTGGAGCTCCTGTTTTGTCGATATCTCAGGTGTTTATTTTGATGAAATTTAATAGTGTCCTTCGCAGGATGGTGCATTCGATAATTTGTGGTAGATATAATTTAGCATTTAAGCGATGGTGTTTTGATCGACAATGATAAAATTCAGGGTGGGACAATATCCTAAAATTTTGTGTAAAATCCAGGAGCTCCACAAATCTGATTTTAGCAGACAGACACTCTGCATTAATCTTAATTTTGTGTCTGACTTTTGAACATTATTATATTATTTGAGAATGTTTTATATATCAAATTATAGGTAATCTTCCTAGGAAGTACAAAAATGCAGCTAAGTACATGATATCCGTTCAAAACCTACATATGTATGTAAGTATCTTACATATCAACGAAAATTTAAATTTTTTAATTGCAATTGGGAGAAATCCGTTCACTTTTGATAATTGATCCAGTATAACTTCGCCTAAGATACGATGATGACATTTAGTATAAAGACGTTGTACAATATTGATATTCAGGGCTATACTTAAACTTTCTAGAGGGACAACATATGACAAAAGTATTTCTGATCTCTTGAAAAATTCGATATTGAAAATGGGCGAGCTCTATTCACATTTAGTGAAATCTCCCATATAACCCCGACCGGGAATCGATTTAATGCTGATAAATTAAATCAAATTAAAATTGCACAAGGAACTAGAACAAAACTTTCCAAACATCCATCGGACAGATCGAAAGAACAATACATCCCAAATATTATTGATGAAGTGTTCATTTTAATTAATTAACTAACTTCAGATTAATAAGTAAATCTTTAATAACTTTTCCGACAAAGCTGATATCCATCCATTCAAAAGCTATATGTTTCACGTATGTATCTAAAACTAAGAGTGTATACCCTATAATTTTAAGGCTTATCATTGTTAAAGCTTTGACCTAAATCAGTCCGCTAACTTCAGAGTTTTACATAACTAATCAAGAACTTTTACTAGTTGGATAATTCGTACGAATTAAAGTGCACAACCCTCACTGGGCACTGTGTTTTTGGGTTGCATGCCAGAATACTTAAACTTCATCAAATCGATGTGCTATTGCAAATGTAAGGGCATCTACATTTTGAAGCATCTTTTCTGCATGGTTTATCTGGTCTATCGAACTTTATTAAATGTTCGTAAAATATGTGTCTATTTTATTTCGAAGCTACTGGCTGGCTTAAATATGAATTTTCTACTTGTAGTCTAGTAATCATTATCTTTCACAAAGGGACCACTTTAGAACCCAAGTGAAGCTTCCCTAGACATCAGCCACCTGCCCAACCTAACCTTTGGGTGCATAACTATTCTAGATGATGACGCCACCGAAAAGCTTTTCGTTTTCCGACTCTTAATTTTAAAGACTCTTTGCACATAATACTCATAATAACCAAATATTGCTAGGAATTACATTAAGTACTTTTGCAACACCATTGGTGAAGGGTATCCAAGATTCGGCAAAGCCGAATATACCACTCTTACTTGTTTTATTTTGCCATCGATTTCTACATTCGATGGTATAATTGGCCTTGATTTGCTAACGAAATTAAGCGCAAAATTAGATTTTCAAAAGAAAGAAATCCAAACTCAAAACGGATCGGAAAAAATACAATTTTTAAGGTGTGCAAATGTGAATTTCACGCAAATAGAAGATATCGTAGTACCCCAATCAGTTACAGAGAAATTTCAGAATATGATGAAAAACTTATTAGGAGTTTTTGCAAGCCCTAATGAATCATTACCCTTCAATACGAATATCGTCGCCACTATCCGCACAGATAATGACGACCCAGTTTACTCAAAGCTTTACCTCTACCCAATGGGTGTAGCCGACTTCGTCAACAGTGAAACACGGAATTTGTTAAAGAATGGTGTAATTAGGCCTTCTAGGTCCCCTTACAACAATCCTATCTGGGTTGTTGACAAGAAGGGCAAGGACGAACATGGAAACATCAATAAACGGCTCGTTATAGACTTCAGGAAACTGAATCAGAAAACCATTGATGACAGGTACCCTATACCAGACGTTGCAGGCTTCCTTTCGGTCTGAAGAATGCTCCTAGCATCTTTCAGAGAGCCATTGATGACGTGCTTAGGGAGCAGATAGGCAAAACATGTTACGTTTATGTGGACGATGTAATAATCTTTTCAGAAAACGAAAGCGACCATGTTGACCACATTGCATGGGTTTTAAGGGAACTGCATAAAGCAAACATGAGAGTCTCGCGTGAGAAGTCACACTTTTTTAAGGAAAGTGTTGAATATCTGGGCATCGTTGTATCCAGAAATGGTATTAAAACAAGCCCTGATAAAGTAAGAGCGATTCGTGACTACGAACAGCCTACCACTCTGTTCAATGTCAGATCTTTTTTAGGACTCGCGAGTTACTACAGATGTTTCATTAAGGATTTTGCTTCGATAGCAAAGCCACTGACCGATATTCTGAAAGGCGAAAACGGCAAGGTGAGTGCTCACCAGTCGAAAAAGATTAAAATTAATTTCAATGAGACCCAGGTTCAGGCGTTTCAAAAGTTAAAGGTAATATTCTCTTCAGAGGAAGTCACGTTGCTCTACCCAGATTTTAAAAAGCCATTCGATCTAACGACGGATGCTTCCTCGTTGGGTTTAGGGGCAGTCCTATCACAAGGTGGTCGACCAATCACTATGATCTCCAGAACTTTGAAATATAGGGCTAGCTATAGTATGGGCTCTACAGAAGCTAAGAAACTACCTCTATGGGGTAAAAGATCTGAATATTTACACAGATCACCAACCTCTTACGTTTGCGGTTTCAGACAGAAACCCTAACGCTAAGATAAAACGATGGAAATATTTTATTGATGAACACAATGCTAAAATTTTTCACAAACCCGGTAAAGAAAACTATGTCGCCGACGCATTATCACGGCAAAATATTCACGTCTTAGAAGAAGAGGTTTCTTCGGATATAGCTACGGTTCATAGTGAGGTGTCTTTTACATACACAATCGAAACAACAGACAAGCCACTCAACTGCTTCCGAAATCAAATAATCTTAGAAGAGGCAAGTTTCGCGCATAAACGAAATTTCATACTCTTTACCGAAAAAACCCGTCACATGATTGAATTTACAGATAGAGGTACGCTTATCGACGAAGTAAAACTGGCAGTGAACCCAGGGGTAGTTAACGCAATACACTGCGATTTGCAAATACTGGCTTCTATTCAGCATGAATTAGTTAGGTCCTTTCCAGCAACTAAATTTTGGTACTGTAGAAAAATAGTGTTAGATATCTTTGATAAGAATGAACAAATGGAGATAGTTAATACGGAACATAATCGTGCTCATAGGGCAGCTCAAGAGAACGTAAAACAGATTCTCGACGATTATTATTTCCCAGGGATGACCAGATTGGCAAAAGAAGTTGTGACAAACAGCAGAATTTGCACAAGGGCCAAATATGATAGGCATCCGCTTGTACAGGAGATTGGCGAAACCCCAATACCGTCTTATGCAGGGGAAATGCTGCATATCGACATATTCTCCACAGATAAAAAATACTTCCTCACTTGCATGGACAAATTTTCCAAATTCGCTGTGGTTCAGCCCATACCACCTCGTACAATCATTGATTTAAAAATGCCAATCATTCAATTAATGAACATTTTCCCAGATACAAAGAGCATATACTGTCACAATGAGCCGTCGCTTAAATCCGAAACCATTACTTCTATGTTAAGAAACCAATTTTGTGTCGAAGTAGCAAACGCGCCTCCACTCCACAGCACTTCGAATGGTCAGGTAGAACGATTTCATAGCACTCTCACAGAGATTGCTAGGTGTTTAAAACTTGAGACGAACATTGACAGTACGGTTGAGCTCATAATGTTAGCTACCGTTAGGTACAATAGAACAATTCATTCGACGACCAACAGAAAGCCTATAGGCATTATCCATAGTTCGACGACTGAAATTAGAAAAGAAGTAAAGGATAGAATTTTGAAGGCTCAACGAGACCAACTAGACAGGCATAATTCCTCCCGACAAAATAGAACATTTGACGTGGGCGATCGTGTGCTCGTTAAAAACAATAAGAGACTGGGGAACAAGTTAACGCCTTTGTATACGGAGGAAAGAATAGAACCACAGTTCTTATTAAGGGGAGGGTGGTCCACAAGGACAACCTAAGATAGTAACTCCTCGTTTCTTGGGAATACATTATTATTTATTTTTTCTTACTTATAGTTAGTTACCTTTGTTGAAGTTTTTCTTTTACTACTTTCCTATGGGGTTTTTCTTGTTCTGCTCTCACTTGGGACGGTGTCGCCAAAATTAATGGATTATTCTAATTCAAACTACATTCCCATTGTGGACGGGAACGTGTTCATATGGCAAGACTTCGACTATCTACAGCATACAACCAACTTGACGATGTTCTCCGAAATTGCTGACGAAACTAAACGTCTGACAAGCCATTTTCCTTTATCTCACATGGTTAAAATTTTGGACTCAGACATAACTCGAATCAGGACCATTTTGGCTTCATTTAACATTCATCATAGGCATGCTAGAAGCATTAATATTTTAGGCACTGCCTTAAAGGTTGTCGCTGTTACGCCGGATTTTGATGACTTTGAAAAGGTCAGATTAAAGCAGCAGGAACTAATAGAATCAGAGAACAGACAAATTGGCATTAACACAAAGACGCAAGCCCAAATAAATCAGTTAACGAAGACAGTTAACGTAATAATTAAAAATTATAAAATCAAACAACTTGACACTGGCCATTTATATGAAACCCTGCTCGCGAGAAATAGAATTATAATTTCTGAACTTGAAACCTTGACGATAGCGGTCACCCTTGCAAAGATAGGGGTAATTAACCCAGCTCTTTTAGATTCAGAGGATGTAAACAAAATTATAAATATAAAACGCTTTGTAAATGTAACGGTGACTGACTTAATATAGGTCTTATATGTAAAAGTTCTATTGGACGAAAGTTATCTAGTTTTTTTTTATTAAGTATCCTAAGATTAAGCTAGAATGTAAGAAAGTTATTGTACTTCCTGTTCAGCATAATGAAATGATATTGCACCTCGGTAGGGACAACAATATAGCTGACTGTGGAAGCAAAATAATTGCTATCGGGAACTGTAGTGCAACCCTTACATCAACATTCTGTAAGGAATTATTGCATCCTACGTGTGCCCAGCAACTCCACTCTGGAAGCGTAGCCCACTGCAGCACAAGACCTAGTCACCTGGAACCTCTGGTTGTGGTTGATGACGGCATCATTGTTATCAATGACAATACTGCAGTAATAAAAGATATCAAGAATTCAGTAAAGCGAGTTACAGGAACTTATCTTCTCACGTTTGATGTCGAGATCTATGTTAACGGATCCATCTATAAAAACCTAAAAGTTGAACTGAAAATGACACCGAACCCCGCAGCCGCCACAATTTTAAACATTACTGGCCATCAAGAAATATTAAGCCTTCCGTATCTTGGGAGAATAGGCATTGAAAACTTGAAGTACATTTCCCAAGTCGAAGACAAGCTTATCGTGGGACCGATTGTCTCAACTCTTGTCATAATTGGTATTATAGTTACTTTCTGGTTGATTCTAAAATTGCGGCAGAGAAGAAAAAAGAAATGTCAGGATCTTATGATTCAGGCTGCTATTGATGGTCTTAGGAGATCCGAGGACGGATCTCAATTGGGTGGAGGAGGAGTTAACGCAACCAATGTTAATTCCTAAACTGCACTCGTATCGTAGTTTATTTGTCCGTTTTTAGTTCCCACAAATATTTGAATGCATTCTGCCGAGTTTGCGTCTTCTTCAACGGACGTGATATTTGAGGTGGAATGTTTTCGAGTAAGCTGATCCACACACGAGGTGCAGTGTCAGCTT
>OW121741.1:57496193-57508693 GCA_933228675.1 Stomorhina lunata | reverse complement strand
ATTTATCAATTCCGATATAAATTCAATTAAATACTTATTGGTTCTTAAGATACATATAGGACAAAATAAGTACCTACCCTCTACATTTTAAAAAAAAGTACTACACCCGCCTCCCTTATTTTTGTAGCTGACCCAATTTTGATTGCTTACCCAATTTAAATCTTGTTCTTGTCGCTTTTGATTTTGAATATTTTACAAAAGTTTCCTTTTTTACCCGTTGTTTACCCCTGATCAGCCAAATTAAAAAAAAAAATCCGGAGACATGTCCTAATATTTTTATTGCTGATCATAACTCCATTTTTGTTAATTGAAAAAAATACCAAACACCTGTCACATATTTCTTCAATGTCAATAGAACAGTCCATAAATCATTGATTTATTTATTATTTTATTGACTTAAACAACATGCACAGTTTAAAAGGAAAAAACCTATCTTTAAATTTTTGACCCGTTTTTGTTATTTTCGATTGCGGTATAAATTTTGTTTCTATAATAATTGATTCAAAAATTATATATGGGTCAAAAAAGTACCAAAATTTAGTTTTTATCCTTTTTATTCCCTATTTTTAGCTCATTTACGAAAAGTACCTACTAAAAACATGACTTTTTATTTTTCTATTCGATCTAAATCCAATTTAAATTTTTTTTCTGTCGATATTAGTATCAGAGATATAACTTTACTAATGTTTTTATTTTCTACCCTATTTTAACCCCAAAACTGTTTAATTTGCAAAAAGTACTGAAAAGTCCCTTAATTTTTAGGGCTGATCTTAGACCATTTTAGCGTTTGTTTCCATCCATTAGGTTTAGAAGATATAATGTTATCGATTTTTCCCTTTTTTACCCCTTTGATTGACACATCTCTAATTTATACTTCTGACTTCATTAGCTTAAATGAATATTTTCCCGTTTTCACCTTTTGGAACCCCATTTATCGTTAAAGTACCAAGCACATGTTTAATATTTTGTTAATACTTATTGATTGTGGCATAAAGTGAGTCTTTATGTTTATAAGTTCAAAAGATACGTATGGGTTAAAAAAAAGTACAAAAATATAGTTTTTACCCTTTTTGCCCTTATTAGTGCCATTTCCAAAAAAAGTACAGAACACATGTCCCTTTCATTTTCTAGCCGATTATATGATTTATTCATTTTCTAGCCTGTTTTAACCATAAGCAGCCAAATTAAAAAAAAAAAAATACCGAACCCGTGTCCTTTAATTTTTAATGCTGATCATAGACCAATTTAATCTTTGTTTCTATCACTTTTGATTTATGAGATATTACGTTACCGATTTTCCCCCTTTTTACTCCAAAAATTAAAAAAAGGAATCAATCGCTTGTCTTATACTTCTGCAATGTGAATAGACCTGTCTGTAAATTATACTTCTGGCTTTATTTGTTTAAATAATATTCATAGTTTTTACTCTTTTGTGCCTCATTTATCGTTAAAGCGCGAAGCACCTTCTAAATTTTTGTTAGTCCTTATCAATTGTGATGTAAATAGAGTATTTATGTTTATTAGTTCAAGAGATACTTATAGGGTTAATAAAGTACCAAAATATAGTTTTTTCCCTTTTTCTCCCTTATTAGTTCCATTTTCAAAAAAGTACCAAACTCGTGTCCCCTTTTTTTGCAAGATGATCCAAATCCAATTTCAACATTGTTTCTAACGATGTAAATTTCGGAGATATGATGTTACTAATTTATCCATTTTTTTAAATTTTTTTCAATTTACTTTTTCAATATGAATCCACCCGTCTGTACATTATAGTTCTGGCTTCATTAATTAAAAACCTACCCTTGAATATTTCCCAGTTTTTATCTTTTTTGCCTCAATTATAGTAAAAGTACCAAATACGTGTCTAATAATTCTTTGTTACTTATCAATTGTGACGTTTACTGTTTCTCTATGTTTGTTATTTCAAAAGATACGTATGGGTTCCAAAAAAGTACCAAAATATAGTTTTTGCCCTTTTTTACCCTTATTAGTACCATATTCAAAAAAGTACCAAATACGTTTCTCGTTTTTTTTCAGCCCATCCGAAGCAAATTTAAACTCTATTCCTATCGTTTTGAATTTCGGAGATATGACGTTACTAATATTTCCCATTTTTTCCCTGTTTTAACCCCAAAACGGCCGAATTAAAGAAAAAAGTACCGAATACATGTCCCTTAATTTAAAGTGCCGATTTCAGACCGATTTAGTTGTTGTTTCTATCACTTTTGGCTAAGAAGATATATTTTTACCGATTTTTACCCCCAAAGTACCAGACACTTATTTTACTTTTTTCAGTGTCAATTTACAAGCCCATAAATTATGCTTCTGGCTTCATTAGCCGAAAAGATATTCTTAGCTAAAAAGCAAAAAACCTACTCTTGAATATTTTCCTTTTTTTACCCTTTCGTCCCACATTAATCGCAAAAGTACCAAATACGTGTTTAATAGTTTTTTAATGCCTATCAGTTGCGATATAAATTATATTTCTATGTTTATTAGTTCAAAAGATATATATGGGTTAAAAAAGTACCAAAATATAGTTTTTACCATTTTTTATTCTTATTAGTACCATTTTTGAAATAGTACCAAATACGTGACCATTTATTTTTTTATCCGATTCAAATCCAATTTAAACTTCTTTGCATCGGTGTTAGTTTCGGAGATATGATGTTACTAATTTCTCCCTTTTCTACCCTGTTTTACCCTTTAAAAGGTCGAATTTCAAAAAAGTACCGAACACGTGTCCCTTAATTTTTAGTGCTGATCTCAGACTAATTTAGTTTTTGTTTCTATCACTTTTGATTTAGAAGATATATTTTTACCCCCAAAATTAAAAAAAGTACCAAAAATATATTTTATTTTTTCTTTGTCAATCGACCAGTCAATAAATTATACTTCTGGCTTCATTAGCCTAAAAGATATCCATAGCTAAAAACAAAAAACCTACCCTTAAATATTTTCCCTTTTTTACCCTTTTGTACCCCATTAATCGCAAAAGTACCAAATACGTATTTAATTGTTTTTTAATATCTATCTGTTGCGATATAAATTATGTTTCTATGTTTATTAGTTCAAAAGATACATATTAGTTGAAAAAAGTACCAAAATATAGTTTTTACCCTTTTTTATCCTTATTAATGCCATTTCCAAAAAAGTACCAAGCACGTGTCTCCTTATTTTCCTAGCCGATTCAAATCCAATTTCAACTTTGTTTGCATCGATGTTGGTTTCGGAGATATGATGTTACTAATTTCTCCCTTTTCTACCCTGTTTTACCTTCTAAGAGGTTGAACTTAAAAAAAGTACCGAACATGTGTTCCTTAATTTTAAGTGCCAATCTCAGACCAATTTAGTTTTTGTTTCTATCACTTTTGGTTTAGAAGATATACTTTACCGATTTTTACCCCCAAAATTAAAAAAAAGTACCAAACACGTAGCTTATTTCTTTTCAATGTAAATCTACCAGTCAATAAATTATACTTCTAACTTCATTAGCCTAAAAGATATCCATGGCTAAAAAGCAAAAAACCTATCCTTGAACATATTCCCTTTTTTAGCCTGTAGCATAATATGATTTCATTCTTTTAAACCACACCAACATGAAAGAATTAATCATTTTAAAGGCTTTCATAAAACAGCCAAAAGAGTGTCAAGTGTCACTTAAAAATTTATCAACGTGGCACAATTAAGATTCCCGTGTGGAGTTAATTTGCTTACCTTAAACTGGCCACGCGTATTGAGTTACACCAAAACATTCGCCGCTGTGGGAAACAATAAATAATTTTAAGAAAATCAACTTACATTTAAAATTCTTAAAAAACATTCCCACAGTGAAAAAGTATATAAGCTGAGTTAATTTTAAGAACTAAATTAATCTGAATTCTAAAGCAATTGACAGAGCACGCGTTGCTACATTGCTTTTAATAAAGGATTACATTTTTTATAAAAATCAAGATAAATTTTGATTTTTTATTTTCATTTAAATTTTTGGGTTTATATGGCGATCCTGCCAAATTCTTTATAAGGACAATATAGCAAATTTTGCTTATCCTTATTTAGAAAAAAAAAAAGGACAATAGGATCCAATCGATAGAGCTTAAGCTTAATTGGATCTCTATTTTTTTTTAAATCTTCCTCCAAATCAAAAACCCATATGGAAGAAAGCCTGGAGGAAATTCTTAAAAATGTCGAAGAGGCAGAAGCCAGATGGAAGGCACTTTTAGAAGAAGGTGCAGACCAAACAGAAAAACCAGCCATCCTTTCCGTAGGACCAAGGCCAAGAATAATTAAAAGAAGGCTAGTAAACGAAGAGCCAAGTTATCCCATTTTTCTAATACCAAACATAATAAAAACCAGAGGTGGAAGAAAAAACATCCTGAAGGTGCAACTCCGTGCACTAAAGTATCACGAAACATACGCCACAGGGGAAGAACTGGCAAAGGTTTGCCAGCAAATCAAAAACGTAAAAGAAGAAATTAAAGAGATCGATAAAAACAAGAAGAAACAAAATAAACAAAAAAGAAATAATTCAGTTAATTAAAAAAAAAAAAAAAAAAAAAAAAAAAAAAAAATTATTAAAATTTTGTAATTATTATTCACAATGTATAAGTAAAAGCTTAATTCAAACTTAAGAAACAATTTTTTGATTTATATAAGTAACAATTTTTTTTTTTTTTTCCTTTTTGGTCCTTGCTTCGCAATGAATAGAAATAGGGGTAGAATTAGGGCAAAAACCCATGCAAACCAGCTAGTATATCACCCGAACGTTCAGTGGAAGAAAAAGTAGAATGGTTAGCGAGTTATTGGAAACTAATAGGACTAGAAGGAACACCTACTAAAGAAAACGTAATCAATAGAACTCGTATAGAAGAAGAAACAATAGCCTCAATTAGATGGGCAGAAAAAATAGAAAAGGAACTAAAACAAAATTAAAATTAATAACTACAAAATGGGAAAAACAGAATCAAAATTAGAAAATCCAAACGCCAATGTGGTAAATAACGTAGAAATAATAGATCATAGTAAGGAAATAAATTCTTTATGGGTTTTGACATTAATTTTAGTAATTATTGCAGCAGCAAACTTATCTCTTAAAATATACATATTTCATAAAAGATCTTTAAGAAAGAAATATGCCAGTAGAGCAAATGACTTAGATAAAGTTTAATTTATTTCTGATGGACTGGAAAGACATTCTTCAAAAAGCTAGAAACATTAAGGAAAATTTTGAGCGTTCATACAAATGTTTAAATCATGATCGACCAACGAAAAATGAAACAATAAAATATCATCTACAAAATCTATTACAATATCTGGAAGAAATAAGAATTTTATTTAACGTTAATTACAAAAGGCTAACAACAGCTCACCAAAAAGCTGCTGATGGATTTTTTCTCGATCTAACCATTCGCACAACAAAAATAGCAACCAAAAAGGGCATAGATATTGAACTACCAAATACAATACATGAACACGTCAATATTGAAATTTATACAGAAAACAATATGAGTCAAACCGTGGTCGAATTTTTAAACACAGCTTCGAAGCTGATTCCAGAATTCGACGGCAAGTCAGAAAACCTTCCGTCATTTCTTGATTCCTTAAACCTGATAAGTACAATACAGGGAAGTCACGAATCAGTTGCAGTTTCATTAATCAAAACAAAGTTGAAAGGCACTGCAAGAAATTTAATAAGCAGTGAAAATACAATAAATGAAATAATCCAGAAACTAAAAACGTCAGTGAAAGGAGAATCTGTTGAAGTTCTCACCGCAAAAATCATGAATATTAAACAAAACAATAAAACGGCTAACGCTTATTGCAGCGAAATTGAAACTTTAAGTAAATCCTTGGAAAATGCATACATTTCCGATGGATTGCCATGCGAATTGGCTACAAAATATTCAACACAAGTCGCTGTGAAGGCACTAACCAAAAACTGCACCATCGATAAAGTAAAGCTTATCATGGAAGCTGGACAATTTAATACTATGAACGATGCTATAAGCAAATTTGTCAACAGTTGCACAGAAGCAACTGGACATCAAAATGCTATACTATACTACCGGCAAGGACAAAATAATAGATATAGTTTTTTCCGCGGAAATACCCATCGTGGAAGAAATAATTTTTCACGAAATTACAGACCATTTTCTAACAATAATAACAGAAGACAATCAAATAATTTCAATAATGATAATAATAATAATAACAATAGTAATAATAATAACATGTACAATCAAAGGCCTAGCAATTATCGTAGGAACGGAAACTACGTAAGGGCAACGGAATCAAACCAAATTGATTCGGAAAACCAACAAGACCCCCTAAGAGAATTCCAATAAATAACAAAGTATACAATCTTAACCTCAACTTATGTTACTGTATACAATTTTTAATAAACAGAACTAATACACCAATAACCCTACTAATAGATACAGGAGCTGATATATCACTTTTAAAAATAGCACACTTTTCTATAAATGAAATAAATACTAACAATAAAACTACACTAAGCGGAATAGGACAGGGTAAAATACAATCGCTTGGAAGCATATTTTTAGATTTAAAACATAAAAATTGGCTAATTCCACACAAATTCCAAATCGTTAAAAATGACTTTCCCATACCATGCGATGGAATTATTGGTATGGACTTTATTAAAAAATATAATTGTATTTTAGATTTCAATAATACCTGTGATCACCTTGTCCTACGCCCTTTTTACTTAACAAATCCAATAGAAATACCAATTCAAAATAATGGTGATGATATAATTTTGCCACCAAGGTCAGAAGTCATACGTCAAGTTATATTAATATCTACGGAAAATGAACTATTGATTCCTAACCAAGAAATAGAATCAGGTATTTTTATTGCAAATACAATAGTAACGACAGATAAAGCATTCATCCGTATATTAAATACTAACAATACTATCAGTAAATTCAACCAAAAAAATATAAAAACCGAAAACATCTCAAACTATAACATATTTAAAAGTAAATCAAATTCCAACATTGAAAGAAATAAAGAAGTTTTAAAAATTCTGAAGAAAAATTTTCCTGAACAATTTAAAATTACATTAACAAAACTTTGCAGCTCATATTGTGATATTTTCGGTTTAGAATCAGAAACAATAACAACAAATAATTTCTATGAACAAAAGTTGAGAGTAAAAGATACAACCCCTGTTTACATTAAAAACTATAGAATCCCACATTCACACAAAGAAGAAATAGATAAACAGGTAAAGAAATTGATAAATGATAAAATAGTGGAACCATCGTACTCTGAATATAACAGCCCAATTCTATTGGTACCAAAGAAATCATTACCCAATTCAGAAGGCAAAAGATGGCGACTCGTAATAGATTATAGGCAGATAAACAAAAAAATAGTAGCAGACAAATTTCCATTACCAAGAATAGATGATATTCTGGATCAATTGGGAAGAGCTAAATATTTTTCTTGTCTTGACCTGATGTCAGGATTTCACCAAATAGCCTTAGATAAAAATTCACGAGACTTAACATCATTTTCAACAACAAACGGCTCTTACAGATTCACAAGATTACCATATGGTTTGAAAATCGCTCCCAATTCTTTTCAGAGAATGATGACACTTGCATTCAGTGGATTAAAAACTGACCAAGCATTCCTTTACATGGATGACTTAGTTGTATTAGGGTGCTCTGAAAAACACATGCTTTCAAATCTACAAAACGTTTTCGACTTATGTCGCAAATACAACCTTAAATTACACCCTGAAAAATGTTCATTCTTTATGAAAGAAGTCACTTATCTTGGTCATAAATGTACAGATAAAGGAATATTACCAGATGATAGTAAATATTCAATAATAGAAAATTATCCAACACCAACAGATGCAAATAGTGCAAAAAGATTTATCGCATTTTGTAATTACTATCGAAGATTTATAAAAAATTTTTCTGAATATTCCAGACACCTGTCAAGATTAACCAAGAAAAATGTAAAATTCGAATGGACAAAAGATTGTGATTTTGCATTTAAATATTTGAAAAAAGCATTAATGAGCCCCACTTTACTACAATATCCCGATTTTACAAAAGAATTTTGCATAACAACAGACGCAAGTAAATTCGCTTGTGGAGCAGTATTAACCCAAGAATATGAAGGTAAACATTTACCCATTGCATACGCCTCAAAAACATTTACTAAAGGCGAAAGCAACAAATCAACAATCGAACAAGAATTGACTGCTATACATTGGGCAATAACATATTTCAGACCATACATATATGGTAAACATTTCCTTGTCCGTACTGACCACAGACCACTATCTTATCTATTTTCAATGAAAAATCCAAGCTCAAAATTAACAAGAATGAGACTGGATCTTGAAGAATACAATTTTACAGTTGAATACCTTAGGGGAAAAGAAAACTATGTTGCTGATGCACTTTCAAGAATAAGCATAAATGACCTAAAAGACATGAATACTAAAATTTGTTCTATACTAAGAGTCACGACTAGATCGATGACCGATGATAAAGAAAAAAGAAATAATAGTATAAACAATCAGCATAATAATAATAAAAAAAATAATGAGCCCAGTATATATGTACCATTAAACAACACTGACGTCAGAAAATATTATAAGCTTAAGATTTCCCCCGCAAGATGCTACATCAAACGAGGAAAATGTATAGTAACATATATACAAGTTAATGATTTGTTTACTAAAGGGAACTTTGACTTAGGACAATTTCTCCCTAGGCTCGAGTATGTGGCCGGTAAACATAATATAAATAAATTACAAGTGGCACCTAGTGAGAAAATTTTCGAATTTATCTCAGTTAATGAATTTAAAAATATGGGCAATAAAATATTAAAAAATATTAAAGTAGCGCTACTAAATGAGGTGACCCAAATTGATAGTAAGAATGCCAAGGCAATTCTCGAAATAATGCTGAAATATCACGATGATCCCATAGAAGGAGGACACTGCGGAATTTATAGAACAATAGAAAAAATTAAAAGATATTATTATTGGAAAAATATGTCTAAAGATGTCTCAAATTACGTAAAATCATGTCATAAATGCCAAATATCAAAAACAACAAAGCATTTAAAAAGTCCAATGACAATTACAGAAACACCAGATAAACCATTTAACACGGTGTATGTAGATACAATAGGTCCATTTCCAAAATCATTTTACGGAAATGAATATGCTATCACACTAATATGTGATTTAACTAAGTATTTAGTAACTATACCAATACAAGACAAAAGCGCTAAAACAGTCGCTAAAGCAATTTTCGAAAATTTTATACTGACCTACGGTCCAATGAAGACATTCATTTCGGACATGGGCACTGAGTATACAAATGAAACATTACAAGAAATTTGTAAATTTTTAAAAATTGAAAAAATAACGTCCACTGCATACCATCATCAAACATTAGGAACAATAGAAAGAAGCCACAGAACTTTTAATGAATACGTACGTTCTTACATTAACATCGACAAGACAGATTGGGACGAATGGTTAAAATATTTTACATATTGTTTTAATACAACACCATCAACAGTTCACAATTACTGTCCATACGAACTAGTTTTTTCAAAACTTCCTAACAGGTTTGAACAATTTAATAAAGTCGATAAAATTAATCCCTTATATAATATAGATAATTACGCCAAAGAAGCAAAATTTAGATTAGAAGTAGCATATAAAAGGGCCCAACAATTATTAGATAGGAGTAAAATTAAACAAAAACAAAATTATGATAGAAATATTTTAGATTGTAATCTTAAAATAGGAGATTTAGTTTTACTTAAAAATGAAGCAGGTCACAAAGTAGAACCAAACTACAAAGGACCATTTGAAATTAAGAACATAGACATAAGAAATAACGTAACTATAGTGGATAAGAAAAACAATAAAGAACAAATAGTACATAAGAATATACTAAAGTTATTTCATAACAAATAATACATAGTATAAAATTTAGTTAAGCAATCCGGATTGTTATTCATAAGCAAATATATATATATAAAAAAAAAAAAAAAAAAAAAAACACAAAAAAAAAATACATGTAATAATTTAACAGCTAAGATCATTTAATTTTTTTTATAATTTTTCCTATATTTAATTAAAACATTTTTGCAAAACAAAACTATCATATATAAGACTTTAAATTTAATTTTAAATTTTTCCTTAACCTTAAAATAAAAACATTTTTGTAAAAGAATGTCCATAAAACTATCGTTATATGAACATTCTTGCGAAAAGTGGAGGTGTAGCATAATATGATTTCATTCTTTTAAACCACACCAACATGAAAGAATTAATCATTTTAAAGGCTTTCATAAAACAGCCAAAAGAGTGTCAAGTGTCACTTAAAAATTTATCAACGTGGCACAATTAAGATTCCCGTGTGGAGTTAATTTGCTTACCTTAAACTGGCCACGCGTATTGAGTTACACCAAAACATTCGCCGCTGTGGGAAACAATAAATAATTTTAAGAAAATCAACTTACATTTAAAATTCTTAAAAAACATTCCCACAGTGAAAAAGTATATAAGCTGAGTTAATTTTAAGAACTAAATTAATCTGAATTCTAAAGCAATTGACAGAGCACGCGTTGCTACATTGCTTTTAATAAAGGATTACATTTTTTATAAAAATCAAGATAAATTTTGATTTTTTATTTTCATTTAAATTTTTGGGTTTATAAGCCTTTTGTACCCCATTAATCGCAAAAGTGCCAAATATGTATTTAGTTCTTTTTTAATATCTATCGGTTGCGATATAAAATATGTTTCTATGTTTATTAGTTCAAAAGATACATATGGGTTAAAAAAAGTACCAAAATATAGTTTTTACCCTTTTTTATCCTTATTGGTGCCATTTTCAAAAAAGTACTAAACACGTGTCCCCTTATTTTTCTAGCCGATTTAAATCCAATTTCAACTTTGTTTCTATCTGTATTGGTTTCGGAGATATGATGTTACTGATTTCTCCCTTTTCTACCCTGTTTTACCTTCTAGGAGGTTGAATTTCATAAAAGTACCGAACACGTGTCCCTTGCCGATCTCAGACCAATTTAGTTTTTGTTTCTATCACTTTTGGTTTAGAAGATATACTTTACAGATTTTTACCCCCAAAATTAAAAAAAAAGTACCAACTCGTAGTTTATTTTTTTCAATGTCCATCGACCAGTCAATAAATTATACTTCTGGCTCCATTAGCCTTAAAGATATCCATGGCTAAAAACCAAAAAACCTATCCCTGAATATTTTCCCTTTTTTTACCCTTTTGTACCCCATTAATCGCAAAAGTACCAAATACGTATTTAGTTCTTTTTTAATATCTATCGGTTGCGATATAAAATGTGTTTCTATGTTTATTAGTTCAAAAGTTACATATGGGTTAAAAAAAGTACCAAAATATAGTTTTTACCCTTTTTTATCCTTATTAGTGCCATTTTCAAAAAAGTACCAAACACGTGTCCCCTTATTTTTGTAGGCGATTCAAATCCAATTTCAACTTTGTTTCTGTCTATGTTAGTTTCGGAGATATGATGTTACTAATTTCTCCCTTTTCTACCCTGTTTTGCCCGCTAGGCGGCCGATTTTCAAAAAAGTACCGAACACGTGTCCCTTAATTTTTAGTGCTTATCTCAAGCCAATTTAATTTTCGCTTCTATCGCTGTTGGTTAAGGAGATATAATGTTATCGATTTTTCCCTTTTTTACCCTTTTAATTGAAAAAAGTACCAAACACGTATTTAATATTTTGTACTGGGCAATCGACCTCCCTATAAATTTTATTGGTAGCTTTATTGGTTCAAGTCAAATACAAAGAAAAAGAAAAATGGACCTACCCTAAATTTTTTCCCCGCTTTTCCCCCTTTTTGAACCCTGAATCAAAAAAGTACCAAACACGTGTCTAATATTTCTTTCTTGTTTACCGGCTCCGTTTTGAATTTTGTTACTCTGTTGATTGGTTCAAAAGATACACATGGGTTTAAAAAAGTACCAACATTTTATTTTTACCCTTTTTACCCCCTATTTGTCCCATCTGCTAAAAAGTACCAAACACGTGTCTACTTATTTTTGCAGCTGATCCCAACGCAATTTCAATTTTGGGCCTATGACGTTTACTTCCGGAGATACAGCATTACTAATTTTTCCCTTTTTTACCCCTTTTTACCCCCTTAGAGGCCGAATTTCAAAAAATCCCGTCTTAGTGGATCTATGCTTTGAAAAAGGTACCCGCTGTCAAAATTTCAGCTCTCTAGCTTTAGCCGTTTGGGCTGTGCGATGATGAGTCAGTCAATCAGTCAGTCAGTCAGTCACGTTAGAGTTTTATATATATAGATTTCTATAAAATATGGCTACTTTCCGAAACTATGGAAAAAATCGTTTTTTATTCCACTGTTTAAATCGGGGAATAAATCTAATATAATAAACTATAGAGGTATCGCTAAATTGAGTGTGATTCCTAA
>OW121741.1:57404555-57428493 GCA_933228675.1 Stomorhina lunata | reverse complement strand
CCTCTTCCAGGTGTTCGTTTTCAGAAGTTTTTGTATAACTGCTCCACCATTTCTTTCTTATCGTTGATAGAGCAGGATCAGAAGACAACAAGAGATAATTTATTAGATCCTGATTTTGCGATTTTCTTGAGCATTTTCTGGTATTAAATAGTTGGATATACTTGAAATCTGAATTCCGCGCTTCCTGGGCCTCTTCTGTCAGTTCACCAAGTGGGAGAAGATTTGATTCAATTATTTCACGACCATGTTGAAGGACTTTATGAACTGTTGGTGTAATTTCTTTCCAGTGATACAAATGTCGTATACGAGTTAACGCGTTGAGGGCATAGCAATGAAATTTTTCAGCATTTATTTGATATTTGCTATTTATTGCCGATAATATTACGTAACATTTACGAAGAACTTCCTCATCAATTCCAGTAATCTTTGAAGTTGTTTCATAATTTTCAAAGAATCGCCTGGCCGTATTACCATCGTTTGTACTGCCATATCCTACAAGTGGTTTGTCTATGTTTAGACCCGTCATAGTTTTGAATTCTTCCTGAATCCTTTTTTTTTCACTGGATCTCATTTCAATCAGTTCCTTATTATTTCTCACGGATTTTAGCTGATTATCAGGTATATTCCTATATTTCAGATCATATGCTATATGTAGCATATATTCTAAAAATCGGATACGTGCATGTAGGGGCGATATACCAAATTCCAGAACCTCTTGATTAATTGCAGTACTAGCTGATGCATCTTCTGAAGTTTGTAGAAATTCCGATTTCTTCTTTCCGCATAATGAGCATTTCCAAGTTGAATGGGTTTCCGTTATAGCGTTGCTTACTTTTCCATCTATCATTGTCAATTGAAGCTCAAAATTTACATTAATCAAATATCCATGTATGTATATGCAGACTGGACTCAAATTGTCTATTGAATATTTGATATCATCAACCCAATTTTTTGTGCTTGCTGCATTTTCTTTTAAATATTCGAATCTGATCGGTCTGCAAAATGCCTTTGATCCTGGAGATGTGTTAACCCACACATATTCAGTACGCTCTTTTGATGTGGATGGTTCAGAACGATTCTTTCTTAATCTTAGTGGTACTAGGGATGCCATAAAAACGCTTCTGTAGTCATTTGTGTTCTGATGAGATGTTGATTGTTTGTATTCCGGTAATCCAGATAAACCGTCACATCCCCATTTACATATTAAAGTTAAGTCCTTGTTGTCAAGTTTCTTGGCTTCTTCTTCAGACAATGTAGTAGATATCAGCCTTGATGCCGTATTTTCCAATAATTTTGATAAATCCACAGATGCACTTTCGTCTCCTATCACGTTTGTTGGTATTAAGTTTTTTTTGGTTTTTAATAACGCATTATATCCTGGTAAAATTGAGTGTCCTTTGTCTCGTAATGCCTTACAGAGTTTAATATATTTATTTTTACTCAATTTCAACTCGAGCATAAGAGCAAGTGCTTCTTCCTCCGAAAATTCTGATTGAGAAGAAGGAGTTGGTATACTCTTAATAATTCGCTTAAGACGTTTAGGAGAAGCCTCTGGGAGAATATCTGCTATTTGTTTAGCTTCAGCTGGTTGATTATTTCGTTTGAGCACTTCCTTAAAGGAATCTTTGATTTCAGTATCCGAATGAGTAGAAAGAACTTCGGATAATCGCATCTTTTTAGATCTTTCTCCGAGATCATCATAGTTTTTTAGAGGGGCTCCAGCACCAGAAGTTTTAAGCTCAATTGAGTCCTTCAGCCAGTCTTTAAATTTAGATTCAAATCTTTTTAAACAGTAATTAACCGACTTAATTTTAAGTTCAAATAACTTTACAAATTTTACGACTTTGTCTTCCTCACTATTGAGAATCATGGAGTTAGTTTGACTTTTAGCATATCGCATGATTATTTTAATTTTTTCTGCTCTCGAACTGCTTGGTTGTTCAAAAAGAATATCGCACAACACTTTAAATTCCAATGTTATAGCCATGATGTTTTAACTGTTAATAGCAGTTACATTTAAAACTTTCTTTTTTATATTAAAAAAAAACATTTTTTATATATACCTGTATCCAAAGAATAATAAAGAAATCAATGAATTAATGTATTTTTTACCTCTAAAAATAGGTGCATATATAACTCAACCAATATGTGCGTCTCGTAAAACCTACCTGTATGGAGGTGAGTAACCATATCCTTTCTGACCATTATGAAAAACCCAAGTTGTAACAATTTTTACCTATTGCATTAACTTTCACATTAAAAAACATTTTATAACCTTAACATAATTTTGCAATTTTTTCAAATACACCAATTTTAAATACCGGAAAAATGCCTTTAAATCTTATTTTAAATAAATTGTCACACTGTTACTATAAAAGTACTCTTCTAATTAAACTTTACTGTTACTATAAAAGTACTCTTCTAATTAAACTTTTGCTACAAATTATGGATATATTACCTTTACACTGTTATCAAAATCGGTGCCTTACTCGTACTTACTTATTTAGAATCTTTTACTAAAATTTTATTTTTTAGCTTGGAACAAAAGGCAAAATCGAATAAAATTTTTTTAAGTCATTCTTGAGTATGATTATTAATTTTATATGCACAAATTCATCACTTATATTTAAATAAACAGTGTAAAAATGCTACGGGGGCCAAAGTTTTCAGAGTTTTTTAAGACTCGGTATTAATGCTTTATATACATGTTTAGTATCATTAGATCGGGAAAGACTAGGAGATTAGCACTAAGTAAAAGTTTTTTTTAAGTGCGTTACTTTTTTTACACTTTGTATCGTAAAACAAAAAAAAATTGTTTTTCTGCTTTTTTAAGGAAAATATTTTTAATCTTTGATATTCTGTGGAAATGACATGGATAAAGATATTACAATGAAATTTTGTAGTAATGTAGACCAATAAGATGTAAAAGCAATAGACTAAAAAAAATTCCCAATTTTAACTTAAAAATTCCCCAATTCCCAACTGGGGAAAAAGGTGTTTCAAAAAATGAGTTTTTTTACAAATATGGCAACACTGTCTCTATTTGCAGCGCGTTTCAGAAAAAACTTTTCTAATCAATAACAGATATATTGGAAAATATGAACATTATAATTTTTTTCAAATCGGTGCTTTGCCTTTTGAGAAATTTTTGTTTAAACTAATTTTTTTTTTTACAAATTGCCATTTTTTGGAGAGGACATGTGCGAGGACCAAAAGTCCAATTAGCAAGAAATTTGTTTTATACGCATTCTCATTATGTTTTCTTTTAAAAACTTTAAAAATCTTTTTATGTTTCTTAAGAAAATATTTTTTTATTAGTGAAAAAATATAGCTATCTTTTGGGGAAAAACTAAAAAAAAAGCGAAATTTTTTGTAAGTTTCAACTTTGAATATTTTTAACTTTTAAACAAAAGAAGATTTCTATAACTAACTTGCACAAAAATTATTCAGAATTTTATTACAAATTTAAAGAATATTCTTAAAAAATTTTTGGTCCTCAGATGCGTCCACCAGATCAAAAAAAGCTTAAAAAAAGAGGTAAAAAATCAACCTAAAAATTCCTTTTTACCCAAATATCTCGAAATCCAAAGGAGATAACCTACACATTTAAGCATATTTTTTGTAGATCTTCTCAAGGACAACTTAAGTTTAAAATTTCTTTTCAATCCATACATAAATGGATTTTTGGCGAATTTTTAAAAAAGTCGAACACCCGAGGTGACCAACTTTGAAGGTCCATCAATCACTCTCCCGACCCCTCATGGACCAGTGCTTTTAAAAACCAACTCGAATACTCCTTGACTATCACCATGTCAAATTTCATTCAAATATCTCCAGTCGTTCAAAAGTTAAAGAATTATTTCCAAAAAAAAGCGTCCGTAAACCACTGTGCGCCTCCCCCTAATGCAATCTTTTGTATAAAATATTTTTTGTAACGGAAAACATTTCTTAGGGAAAATTAAGGTTAAATTTTTAATAAATAAGGTACACTCCAATTTTTATGTAAATATATATATATAAATGTAAAAATTGTTATAAATTTAAATATTATTTATTATTTAAATATGTATATGTGTTTATGTTATTTAAAATATTTTTGTAAAGTTATGAAAAGATATTAATAAAAATACTTTATACCATTTTTTTATACTTTTATTTTATAAAGGGGATATATATATATATATATTTTAGAAAATAATTTTACTTAATTTTAGTACTTTTTCTTGTATCATTTAGGAAATATATAATTCAGATAAGTATATAATTTACTGAAAACTAGAAATAAGTTTTATTAACGTAGGAAATATTTCATACTGGGAATGAATATTTTACTATAAATAAGTATTAAACTTATTTATTTTCTGACTGTTTTTCTCACTTTTAAGGAAAATATTTCCTAAAAATTATAAATTTTTTATAAGATCAAAATAAATAATTTACTGGATTTTAGTAATCTTTTTCTACTATCGTAGAAAATTTGAACAAGTTTACTGCAGTTTTTACTTGTTTTAAGTAAAAATAAATTATCTTTTAACTAAAATGAAGGAAAATTTTCCTTATTTATAGCATTGATAAATATTTATCTGAACTAAATTAAAGGAAATATTTACTTGTTTTTAAGAAGTTTCAGATAAAATATGAACTAAATAATAGTAATTTTTTTTAATTTTTTAAGTATAATTTTATTTGATTTTAGTTAAAATTTGTTTAATATAAGAAATTTTGTCAAAAACTTAAGGAAATTTTTTTCTTGGAATTAAGGAATTTTTTTACTTAGTTGCTGTAAAAAACGGCTTTGGCGCCATACGACAACCATTTTTTCCTCAAATTTAGTAAATTTTCCTATATTTTAGTTCATTTTTTTTCTGGGTGTAGATAGATAGATAGATAGATAGATAGATAGATAGATAGATAGATAGATAGATAGATAGATAGATAGATAGATAGATAGATAGATAGATAGATAGATAGATAGATAGATAGATAGATAGATAGATAGATAGATAGATAGATAGATAGATAGATAGATAGATAGATAGATAGATAGATAGATAGATAGATAGATAGATAGATAGATAGATAGATAGATAGATAGATAGATAGATAGATAGATAGATAGATAGATAGATAGATAGATAGATAGATAGATAGATAGATAGATAGATAGATAGATAGATAGATAGATAGATAGATAGATAGATAGATAGATA
Source organism: Stomorhina lunata (assembly GCA_933228675.1). Lineage (NCBI taxonomy): Eukaryota > Metazoa > Arthropoda > Insecta > Diptera > Rhiniidae > Stomorhina > Stomorhina lunata. Next base: position 57,423,283 of record OW121741.1, on the reverse strand, counting down.
GATAGATAGATAGATAGATAGATAGATAGATAGATAGATAGATAGATAGATAGATAGATAGATAGATAGATAGATAGATAGATAGATAGATAGATAGATAGATAGATAGATAGATAGATAGATAGATAGATAGATAGATAGATAGATAGATAGATAGATAGATAGATAGATAGATAGATAGATAGATAGATAGATAGATAGATAGATAGATAGATAGATAGATAGATAGATAGATAGATAGATAGATAGATAGATAGATAGATAGATAGATAGATAGATAGATAGATAGATAGATAGATAGATAGATAGATAGATAGATAGATAGATAGATAGATAGATAGATAGATAGATAGATAGATAGATAGATAGATAGATAGATAGATAGATAGATAGATAGATAGATAGATAGATAGATAGATAGATAGATAGATAGATAGATAGATAGATAGATAGATAGATAGATAGATAGATAGATAGATAGATAGATAGATAGATAGATAGATAGATAGATAGATAGATAGATAGATAGATAGATAGATAGATAGATAGATAGATAGATAGATAGATAGATAGATAGATAGATAGATAGATAGATAGATAGATAGATAGATAGATAGATAGATAGATAGATAGATAGATAGATAGATAGATAGATAGATAGATAGATAGATAGATAGATAGATAGATAGATAGATAGATAGATAGATAGATAGATAGATAGATAGATAGATAGATAGATAGATAGATAGATAGATAGATAGATAGATAGATAGATAGATAGATAGATAGATAGATAGATAGATAGATAGATAGATAGATAGATAGATAGATAGATAGATAGATAGATAGATAGATAGATAGATAGATAGATAGATAGATAGATAGATAGATAGATAGATAGATAGATAGATAGATAGATAGATAGATAGATAGATAGATAGATAGATAGATAGATAGATAGATAGATAGATAGATAGATAGATAGATAGATAGATAGATAGATAGATAGATAGATAGATAGATAGATAGATAGATAGATAGATAGATAGATAGATAGATAGATAGATAGATAGATAGATAGATAGATAGATAGATAGATAGATAGATAGATAGATAGATAGATAGATAGATAGATAGATAGATAGATAGATAGATAGATAGATAGATAGATAGATAGATAGATAGATAGATAGATAGATAGATAGATAGATAGATAGATAGATAGATAGATAGATAGATAGATAGATAGATAGATAGATAGATAGATAGATAGATAGATAGATAGATAGATAGATAGATAGATAGATAGATAGATAGATAGATAGATAGATAGATAGATAGATAGATAGATAGATAGATAGATAGATAGATAGATAGATAGATAGATAGATAGATAGATAGATAGATAGATAGATAGATAGATAGATAGATAGATAGATAGATAGATAGATAGATAGATAGATAGATAGATAGATAGATAGATAGATAGATAGATAGATAGATAGATAGATAGATAGATAGATAGATAGATAGATAGATAGATAGATAGATAGATAGATAGATAGATAGATAGATAGATAGATAGATAGATAGATAGATAGATAGATAGATAGATAGATAGATAGATAGATAGATAGATAGATAGATAGATAGATAGATAGATAGATAGATAGATAGATAGATAGATAGATAGATAGATAGATAGATAGATAGATAGATAGATAGATAGATAGATAGATAGATAGATAGATAGATAGATAGATAGATAGATAGATAGATAGATAGATAGATAGATAGATAGATAGATAGATAGATAGATAGATAGATAGATAGATAGATAGATAGATAGATAGATAGATAGATAGATAGATAGATAGATAGATAGATAGATAGATAGATAGATAGATAGATAGATAGATAGATAGATAGATAGATAGATAGATAGATAGATAGATAGATAGATAGATAGATAGATAGATAGATAGATAGATAGATAGATAGATAGATAGATAGATAGATAGATAGATAGATAGATAGATAGATAGATAGATAGATAGATAGATAGATAGATAGATAGATAGATAGATAGATAGATAGATAGATAGATAGATAGATAGATAGATAGATAGATAGATAGATAGATAGATAGATAGATAGATAGATAGATAGATAGATAGATAGATAGATAGATAGATAGATAGATAGATAGATAGATAGATAGATAGATAGATAGATAGATAGATAGATTGTAATGGTCGTTTTAAGGCTTAATCATCTAAACCCTAAGAAAAAAAAATATTAATCGTAAATTTTGTTTTTCAATTTTGTTGTCATACAACTTCATATTTATTTTTTTTTAACACTAAATTACAAAATTTAACGATCACAGTTTTATTCCAGGAATTATTGGTACCCCTTTTGGTTTTAGATTTCTGTGTCCTTATTCGGCAAAGTAACAAATTCCTTCAAAACTTATCCAAGTTCTGGAAGACAAAAGACCAGTTGGTCAAAGCAGATTTAGCATTTTAACATAATAATATTTACCTATCCCACAACATATTTGAAAATTCACATTTGTGTATTAATTCTAGGATCCAACACATCAGGATCACAGTCTGAATAATCTCCAAAGAAGAATTCCCGAAATAAGATTAAGAATGTCTGCAAATTTCTTGTCTGAAAACAAAGTTCAAAGAGGGTTAATGATAATTCGTAAAGTTTTTGTGTTAAAAGTCATGTTTACTCACCTTCAATAACAAATCTACGATTATATTTCTCAATTTTGTTTACACACAGTAGGAAGAAATTTTGTTCTTTACACTTATCTATTTAAAATTTAATAAAAAAACCAAAAATAGACAAAATTTTATTACATTTTAGCTTTACACTTTCTTATTATTTTCTTTTCACCATCCATCTCAATTTAAATGAGCACAAATACATAGTTGGCGGTACATGTATTCAATTCAGCAATTAGATAATATGCAAATAGTAGTAATGGTTGTTGGCTGAGCTAAATACATGATACATCAAAAGAGGCTCATTGCATTGGTAGATTTTTATTAAAATATAATTTTTCTTTTAAATAAAACAAATAAAAATAACTTTAGGAATAATTAATTATATAAAACATGTTTATGAAATATTTTCAAAATATTATAGTGAAGTTAAGTATATTTTAGGTATTTTTTTGTTACTATAAAACACTCACGAAAGAAATAGAAAAGCAACACTGTGCTGCGTTAAATTTAGTAACATCTCATTTACTACCTTCTGATACAACATTTAGTCGTTCAGTTTTAATACCGTTCAGAATTATTACGTAGAAAAAGGTGTAGAGAAAGATAATTCGAGTTTTGTAAATTCTTTTCTGTCTGAACTTTAAACAATCAAGTTCCAAAGTGAAAATCTTCATTAATTTGTATCCAAGTATACACGCGGCTTTTAACTTAAAGAGTAAAGTGCTGGTAACAAGTGCAAATTGAAATAATTTCACATAAAGTAAAAGTTAATGATATTCTTCTACGATAATCAAGACAAGAAAAGGTAATAAAATTTAAATAATAGTGATATAGTACAGTGTTTAACCAAAAATATCCCATAGAATACCTAACCACCAGATTTCGTAATCAAATTTTGACGTGCCCAAATTTACATGTGGCCAACGGCTGCCCAATACCACGAGGGCTAAAACCTTGCTTTGGGTAAATAGGCACTGGGAAGAAACTGGTCATATCCACCTACATAATCCGAAATTTACAGCAAAAAAAAAGACAACGTATTGCAAAATCTTGGAAATCCAAGTGACAGTTGCGAATTAGTCATCCAAATTTAAGCCTTTTTTGCCAGATAAGAAGTTCCACATTGTCACTTCTTCACCTATAGTCATCAAAATCCTGTAGAATTTCAGTTTAATTGGGCGCTTAAAAGCCACTTGTGTTTCATCTTTACCTAACACCTTTAAATGAAGAAATTCTAGAAAAATTTTAAAGTTTAAGAAGAAATGTAGCAGTTTTATTCGACATTTTCATCATAACGTCTCTATTTTCATCTGGAAGATTTTTAATTCCTGCATCATGTAGAAGTCACTTGATTAACTTTGCCAAACACAATTATCTATTTTTTTTTAATGCTAGTTCTATTCTAAAACGTAAATGGATCTAATTAAAACCTACATAACTTAACCTAAAACGTAATTAAAACATGCTTCCACAATAAATTAGTTAAATATGAAAAAAAAAAATGTAAACTACTCAATTTTATAAATACATAATTCTGAGCCTAACCTCAAAACTCAAACTCAGCATGATATATCATCGCATCTAAATTAATCTAACTTAACCTAATGACCACTAATTTTTATTGAAATTATTGGAATAATTAACATTTATTTTTTTTAATTAAAACATTTTCTTTTTGAATTTCTTTAATCCAAATTAATTTGCTTATTTGAATAATATTTCGAATAAATAAATTAATATGATTTAATCATTTTCTACAATCTAATTATATACTAATATTCATAAAACTAACTAATTACTAACAATAAATATATATAAAATAGTATGAGATTTTACAAAACTTATATCTAACTTAAAATTAACATGCATTATAAAAAAAAAAAAAACTTACTCTTGAATTTAAAATCTAACTTACTACTTAAGAAACATATATATAGAAACTAATACATTGGCAAAATAAGTCTAATGCAAGTAAAAATTTAGCAAAACGTCCACCATATTCAGCGTAAATTCACATCCCCATCATCAGTTCCTGTTGGAGGCCTTCATCAGATTCGTATGATGCGGTAAGTTTGATCAGAACTTTATTTTTTTATTAAAGCCTAAATTCTTACATTTCTTGATACAACCAACATAGAGGCAACAATCATATAAATAGTTAACATAAAAACCCAATGTAATCTTATAAATTTACATTGCAACTTCTTGGTTATGGTTTGAACTGTTAAGCAATTAAATAATCTGTTCTTTACAGAATTTTGTTTTAGTTTAAAATGCACTGCTGTGCTTTACTTGTTTCCCTACTTTTTATGAATGGTTTTCTCACTAGATAAGATCCATTCGTAATTTATAAATTTCTCAATGATTGTTGTTTCTCTGTTTTATCAATTGTTTTAGTTTGTTTTGCCAGTAAATTTCATGTTGCAAAAGTTATAACCCCTTAAGTTCGGTAATGTTTTTTTCTTTACTATCAAGATACATATATCTATATTATTAAAAATTTTTATTGTTATTAAAATAATGTTAAGTTCATATTAACTTGAAAATTTGAATAATTAGTTATTATTTTGAATTTATATTTTCTAAAATGAGTTGAAGAATTTTTATCATATGTAATAATTTAATAATGGTTATAAATAAATTAATGTTAAACATTATGACTTGCCAGTAGAAATCTTTAAGGGTGTTTTCATTTGGCTTTGATAAGGACCTAGTGGTTTCAAACATTTAGGTTTGTTTTTGGGGTTTCCGATAATAATTAGCCTTGGAAACATGGTAGGCGCGGGTTACGAGGCTCTCCTCTCAAGCACATCAGAGAGTGAGATATATGTATTAGGGGAAACTCTCAACTATTTTTTTTCATTTTCGTACAATCTTATCAGTGACTAGAAGGGGTAAAATTAAGTTGAAAGCTAGTCATTCCGGTCCTCCCATCGTAGCATTTTAGAAATAAATAGGGAGTCTATAAAAAGACTTTATGTAACAAAACAGATAGTTATAGGAAAGGACCGAACCTCCCCACACCACTGTTGCTAGCATTAAAAAAGGCTCCCGTAGTCCTATCCCTATACTATTTTCTGAATTGAGCTTAAACGTTTATTTGGTTGTATTCGTGTTATACTTTGCGAATAAGAAGTTTCTTTAGGAGCTATTGATTTGGCATTCTTTTCCTCACCACTAACGCAAAGCTGATGTTCATATACCTGAATCTTGTTTCATTTTTCTTCGTGTACGTTACATATAAATAAAATGGCGCCCAACGTGGGGCACGATAAAACAAAAATTTTAAATCTTATTGAGTTCAAACTCAAAACGGTTTCCATCTTTTTAATATAATTAATTATAGTTTTATCTGCTCTACAAATACCGTTTTTTTTTTAAATACGTAAATTTCAACAATTAGCTTAACTTGTAAAGTATATAGTTTTCAGGTAGTTTTTGAAGGATAATTTTTAAGATTTTACAGGATTTTCGACTATTTGAGGACGTAAATTTCGAATAAGTTGACCGTTTAATACTTATTAATCATTCCAACAATTTACTTTTTGCTACTACATAATTTGCTAGTTAATGCATATATGTCAAAAATTAATTTGAACTTACAATTTTTTTATGCGAGTTAGCTACCAATAACCTTTTTGGATCTCACTAACATTTGCTGTTTGCGATTTAGTGACCAATGGTTCTTTGGGATACTTCAAGTAGAATACCCTATTAGTATCGAGCTATGGCTGAAATTTTTTTTTAGATCCTTTTTGTCTTTTTGATATATTACCTATAGCCCAGTTTTGTTTACCTATATGAGAGATTTTAACCCTAACTACTATCCTGTACTAGTCTCATCTGCCAAGTAGAAAACACCCGAATTATTACCTATAACTTATTTTTTTGTGAAATATTATTTTGAAAACAACCTACTTTTTGTTTCTGTCGATATCATTTTCAAAAATAAATAAAAACTATTTTTATTGTTAAACATTTGTTTAGAATTTAAATATTTCGCTATTAATGATCTAATGATCAATTTTTTTTTGAAAACTTTTAGTTTTCTAATACCAACTTTCATTTACTATTTTTTTTTTTTTCATAATCTTTCTTTTGGTGAAAACCCTAATTTTCTTTGAATGCGTCTTAATATAAATCAATATAAGTATACAGAAAAAACAAAAAAACATTTTTCCTTAAAAGTTTCGTTTATTTGAGAGATTGTTTTACTAGAATTTTGGTTCCGGACTTTCTTTTTACTCTATAATTAAGAACCTTCTTTAGTTTTTCAGTCGTGATACTGTTTTGCGTTTGGTATTTGTTAGTGATTTAACTTTTTGATCATTTTTATAAAAGAGTTAAGAAAAATCATCTGGTTACTATTGAATAGCGATATTGCTGTTTAAAATCTTTATTACTCCTGTAAAAGATTTTACAAATCTTCATTTTTGCATTTCGAATTTTCGTGTTTATTAGTTTGCTTTATTCCTTTTTTTTAAAAAATGTCATTACAAGGGGCATCTCCAGAGTTAAATCTCCCTCCTCCACTTCCTTTGGCACCAGTACAAATTGAGCCTTCAGTTTGTCATGTCTGTCGTGAGACTATGGTGGAAGGATCAGATTGTGTGATCATACATGCTTGCTCTCATGCTTTTCACAGAAACTGCATTGAGTCATCCCTTTCTTCAAACTCCGAATGTCCCGAGTGCCAAAGACCTTGTCAACTGTCTGAGCTACGAAAACTTATAATTGTGACTAGATTGTCTACAACTAGAGCAGCAAAATCTAAGCCTAGGGGTGCAATGGCTAAGCACTACAATACACGTAGTTCTCAAAGAAATGCCTTTGATGAAGCCATTGCTCAAACCGTAACCAATGTTCCTGAAGAAATTTCCAATATTAACATAGCCGACGAAAATGTTTTAGAATCTCCTCCTAGGCAAGTGAATCATACACCACCACAGACTAACGCTAATAGTATTGACTACAACGAAATCAATAGGTTGATTCAAGAAAACTTAAGCAGAATGTTACAAAACTTAAATGTTCTACCAACACTAAATACTAATGGTCACGAAAATAATCAGAACTTATCAAACCACACGCAAAATCGACAAACGAGTTATGCTGAATCACAACGACAGCAGTCACGACTTAATAACCCGTACACACTTTCGCCCATTGCTGTTTCAAATGCTACTACAAGCTCCATACATCCGGATAAGATTACTTCAATTATCCAGAATTGGAATCTAAAATTTGACGGGTCATCTTCAGGTTTGCATGTTGAAGAATTTTTGTATCGGATAAGGTCGTTGACCAAAGACAATTTCAACGGAGATTTCCATGTCATATGTAAGAATTTACATATTCTGCTCACTGGGAAGGCTCGCGATTGGTATTGGCGGTACCATAAACAGGTCCAGACAATACAATGGGATGAATTTTGCGACGCCATAAGGACTCAGTATAAAGAATACAAATCTCCTTTTGATATTCGAGAAGAAGTGCGTAATCGCAAGCAGAAAGCCGGAGAAACTTTCGACCAGTTCTTCGACTCCATATTGTCCATTATGGATCGTCTGCCAACTCCAATGTCAGACATTGAGTTGATAGGAGTCCTTGCTAGGAATTTGCGGCCTGAAATTCGTCAGGATTTACTGTACGTTCCCATTCATACCATTTCGCATCTGCGCAAGCTAGTGCAAATGAGAGAACATTTTTGGAATGAAGAATCAGTACGTAAATCACAGTCTACCAAAAATTCTAATCCTGTTACGACGCGTAGATATATAGCAGATCTGGAGGGAAGCAATGAAGATGTAGTTGATGAAGACGAATTCGCTTGTGGCATAGATGCAATCCAGAAATCTGAAGCTACCACTAACTGCTGGAATTGCGACGGAGTCGGCCATCATTGGCAAAATTGTTTAAAAGACCGTACAGTCTTTTGTTACGGCTGCGGCTTAAAAAATACGTACAAACCTAATTGTACGAAATGCTTAGCTCGTAAATATCAAAATCCAAAAAACTTCCGATCCTCGGGTCCTCCGATGGACAAAATCTAAATAACGGCTATGACTCTTTTACCAAATGTAACCAAATTGTAAATACCAAATATGACAAAGCTACTAACACCAACTCTGACATTATTTCCCCTGACTTTCTAATTTCCGAACCTAATAGCAAACCAATTACTATTCTTAAACGACCTAAAACCAAGGATAATGTTACAAATAGTGATGATTTTTCAAAGTTAATTTGTCCTAAAAGTCCCTATCACACTCGTTGGGAAAATTATATGCGAAAACGAGAAGAGATTTTTAATGTAGATTCATTGACCCAAAGTATCTTTAGAAAACCGAAACGTTCCACAATTCGCTTTCGCAAATTCTACAAAATGAGAAAACTGTGTCGTAAGTTTGTAGTTTCGACTATTATTTCAAATCCACAGGATTTGAGATATTACGCCAAAGTTTCATTTTTAGAATTTGAGGAACTAGGTTTACTCGATACAGGGGCCAATGTTAGCTGTATAGGGTCTGAATTAGCGTTGTTTGACTTTTCTAAATTATCTTGCTATACGAAATGCAAGGCCAAAGTTAAAACAGCTGACGGAAACTTACAACAAGTTTCTGGTTGGCTGGATGTTGATGTAACCTTTAGAAACGAGTGCAAAAAGATTCAATTGTTTGTGATACCTTCCATATCACAAAGATTGATTCTTGGGATTGACTTTTGGAAGAAGTTTGCACTGTTTCCAGATTTTGTTGGATCTGTTGACATGATATGTTTTAAAAATAAGTCCAACATGTCTATATCCGATCTGTCCGATCCCAATAAGAAATCCGAATTGTCCGAGAAAAATGGTGAATCAAAAACTTCCATAGATACTAATCTATATCCATTGACCCATAGCCAACGGCAACAGCTTAATGCTGTTATAAATCTCTTCCCGAATTTTGAAAAACATGGGTTGGGAAGAACCAGTCTTATTAGACACTCGATCGATGTAGGTAACACTACACCTATCAAGTCACGGTTCTATCCGGTTTCTCCCGCGGTTGAGAAACTTATGTTTGGTGAACTTGATCGAATGTTGGCGCTAGGGGTAATAGAACCTTCCAATTCCCCCTGGAGTTCACCAATGCGGTTGGTTGTGAAGCCAAATAAGGTCCGTTTGTGCCTCGATGCACGAAAGGTTAATTCCGTAACCAAAAAGGATGCGTATCCTTTACCGAACCTGGAGGGTATATTCGCAAGACTTCCACAAGCCAACCTCATCACAAAGCTAGATCTGAAAGATGCTTACTGGCAGATTGCCTTGGATGAAAAATCCAAAAGCCTGACGGCATTCACAGTTCCAGGAAGGCCGCTTTACCAATTCGTGGTAATGCCCTTTGGACTGTGCAATGCACCTCAGACAATGAGCAGGCTAATGGATGATATCATTCCACCTGATCTTCGGCACTGTGTCTTTGGGTATCTCGATGATTTAGTTATCGTTTCTGAAGATTTCACAACACATATCGAAATTTTAATTCGTATAGCATCACAATTTAGAAAAGCCAATCTGACTCTTAATGTATCGAAATCAAAATTTTGCGTGACAAAGGTGAATTATTTAGGATACGTGATAGGAAACGGAGGTATCACAACTGATCCCGAAAAAGTTACAGCGATAAACAACTGGCCTGTTCCAAAAACATTAAAGCAAGTAAGAGGCTTCCTTGGATTGGCGGGGTGGTATCGACGCTTTATCGAGAACTTTTCATCGGTCGTGTTCCCAATAACAGAGGTCTTAACTACGAAGAAAATTTTCAAGTGGACGCAGGAAGCTCAAGAAGCATTCGAGAGGGTGAAAACGTTACTCACCTCGGCTCCTGTGTTGACGAATCCCGATTTCAGCAAGAAATTCTTTCTTCATTGTGACGCCAGTGATTTCGGAATCGGCGCAGTTCTGGTGCAATTGGACAACCAGTGAAGAACGTCCGATTGCATACATGAGTAAGAAACTTAATTCCGCGCAACGAAATTACAGCGTCACGGAGAGAGAATGTCTTGCTGCAATGGAAGCAATCAAGCGATTTCGCTGTTATTTGGAGATGCAGGAGTTCGAGGTGATAACTGATCACTCTAGTTTGCTTTGGCTCATGCGTCAACCTGATTTGAGCGGAAGATTGGCCAGGTGGGTATTTAAACTCCAAGCCTACAACTTTACCATCAGCCACAGAAAAGGAAAAGACCACATCGTCCCTGATGCTCTGTCACGAATACCTAATGAATCCATTGAGGCTTTGGAAATTTTAGAACCAGAAATTAATTTAGATTCGCCACATTTCAACGATCCTGAATACGAAAATTTGAAGAAAAAGATCACTTGTACTAAAGAAAACTTTCCTGATGTCAAGATAATTGACAAATATATTTATTACAGAAATCAGCATTATAATGGAAACGAAAATGATGAAGAACTTTGTTGGAAACTTTGGGTCCCATACCAACTGAGATCAGACACTATTAGAAAAGCCCATGATGATCCAGTAAAAGCTCATGGAGGCATGGCCAAGACGTTGGAATTGCTCAGACGACACTTTTTCTGGCCGGGAATGGTTCGTGACGTACGAAATTATGTGAGAGAGTGTACTATCTGCAAAACAACCAAGTCTCCAAATTTCGTTATGAAACCTCCTATGACAGCCTCAACAGTGTCTGAACGTCCATTCCAGCGCCTATTCATCGACATTCTTGGTCCATACCCTCGCAGCAAATCTGGCTTTACTGGTCTCTTAATTGTGTTGGATCACCTTTCAAAGTTCCACTGGTTATGTCCATTACGAAAATTTACATCAACAGCAATCCAAGAGTTTTTAAAGAAGCATATTTTCCATGTGTACGGCGTTCCTGAAACTATAGTGAGCGATAACGGCTCTCAGTTTCGTGCGAATGATTTAAATGCCTTTTTCACTACATACGGGATAAAACACGTTTACACCGCATTATACTCCCCCCAAGCCAACGCCTCTGAACGCGTAAACAGGTCTCTTATTGCTGGTATTAGAGCATATCTCAAGTCCGATCATTGCTTATGGGATGAGAAACTTTCGGAAATCAGTTGTGCCCTCCGGAACTCTTATCACCAGTCTATTAATACTTCTCCTTTTCATGCCCTATTTGGATTTGATATGATCACCCATGCAGCTTCTTATGAGCTGTTGCGAAAGCTGCAGCTTGTAGATGAACCTACTGCGAAAATCTCCAAGGACGATAGCTTACAACTTATACGCCAGAATATACGAAAATGTATTAAACTAGCCTACGACAAAAATCAATATCAATATAATCTCAGAACAAGACCACAAAACTTTAAAGTTGGTGAAGAAGTTTTGCGAAGAAACTTCACCCAAAGCAGTTTCCAAAAACATTACAATGCAAAACTTTCACCACTATTTGTGAAAGCACGAGTAAAGGAAAAGATTGGTAACCATTACTATCTTTTGGAGGACATGCAAGGAAAACCAATTGGCACTTATCACGGCAAAGACATTCGAAAATAACTCCCTTTTTCCATTCAATTTTCGGCGTAAAACTCGAAAATAGTCTGGTTTTGTAATGGTCGTTTTAAGGCTTAATCATCTAAACCCTAAGAAAAAAAATATTAATCGTAAATTTTGTTTTTCAATTTTGTTGTCATACAACTTCATATTTATTTTTTTTTAACACTAAATTACAAAATTTAACGATCACAGTTTTATTCCAGGAATTATTGGTACCCCCTTTTGGTTTTAGATTTCTGTGTCCTTATTCGGCAAAGTAACAAATTCCTTCAAAACTTATCCAAGTTCTGGAAGACAAAAGACCAGTTGGTCAAAGCAGATTTAGCATTTTAACATAATAATATTTACCTATCCCACAACATATTTGAAAATTCACATTTGTGTATTAATTCTAGGATCCAACACATCAGGATCACAGTCTGAATAATCTCCAAAGAAGAATTCCCGAAATAAGATTAAGAATGTCTGCAAATTTCTTGTCTGAAAACAAAGTTCAAAGAGGGTTAATGATAATTCGTAAAGTTTTTGTGTTAAAAGTCATGTTTACTCACCTTCAATAACAAATCTACGATTATATTTCTCAATTTTGTTTACACACAGTAGGAAGAAATTTTGTTCTTTACACTTATCTATTTAAAATTTAATAAAAAAACCAAAAATAGACAAAATTTTATTACATTTTAGCTTTACACTTTCTTATTATTTTCTTTTCACCATCCATCTCAATTTAAATGAGCACAAATACATAGTTGGCGGTACATGTATTCAATTCAGCAATTAGATAATATGCAAATAGTAGTAATGGTTGTTGGCTGAGCTAAATACATGATACATCAAAAGAGGCTCATTGCATTGGTAGATTTTTATTAAAATATAATTTTTCTTTTAAATAAAACAAATAAAAATAACTTTAGGAATAATTAATTATATAAAACATGTTTATGAAATATTTTCAAAATATTATAGTGAAGTTAAGTATATTTTAGGTATTTTTTTGTTACTATAAAACACTCACGAAAGAAATAGAAAAGCAACACTGTGCTGCGTTAAATTTAGTAACATCTCATTTACTACCTTCTGATACAACATTTAGTCGTTCAGTTTTAATACCGTTCAGAATTATTACGTAGAAAAAGGTGTAGAGAAAGATAATTCGAGTTTTGTAAATTCTTTTCTGTCTGAACTTTAAACAATCAAGTTCCAAAGTGAAAATCTTCATTAATTTGTATCCAAGTATACACGCGGCTTTTAACTTAAAGAGTAAAGTGCTGGTAACAAGTGCAAATTGAAATAATTTCACATAAAGTAAAAGTTAATGATATTCTTCTACGATAATCAAGACAAGAAAAGGTAATAAAATTTAAATAATAGTGATATAGTACAGTGTTTAACCAAAAATATCCCATAGAATACCTAACCACCAGATTTCGTAATCAAATTTTGACGTGCCCAAATTTACATGTGGCCAACGGCTGCCCAATACCACGAGGGCTAAAACCTTGCTTTGGGTAAATAGGCACTGGGAAGAAACTGGTCATATCCACCTACATAATCCGAAATTTACAGCAAAAAAAAGACAACGTATTGCAAAATCTTGGAAATCCAAGTGACAGTTGCGAATTAGTCATCCAAATTTAAGCCTTTTTTGCCAGATAAGAAGTTCCACATTGTCACTTCTTCACCTATAGTCATCAAAATCCTATAGAATTTCAGTTTAATTGGGCGCTTAAAAGCCACTTGTGTTTCATCTTTACCTAACACCTTTAAATGAAGAAATTCTAGAAAAATTTTAAAGTTTAAGAAGAAATGTAGCAGTTTTATTCGACATTTTCATCATAACGTCTCTATTTTCATCTGGAAGATTTTTAATTCCTGCATCATGTAGAAGTCACTTGATTAACTTTGCCAAACACAATTATCTATTTTTTTTTAATGCTAGTTCTATTCTAAAACGTAAATGGATCTAATTAAAACCTACATAACTTAACCTAAAACGTAATTAAAACATGCTTCCACAATAAATTAGTTAAATATGAAAAAAAAAAATGTAAACTACTCAATTTTATAAATACATAATTCTGAGCCTAACCTCAAAACTCAAACTCAGCATGATATATCATCGCATCTAAATTAATCTAACTTAACCTAATGACCACTAATTTTTATTGAAATTATTGGAATAATTAACATTTATTTTTTTTAATTAAAACATTTTCTTTTTGAATTTCTTTAATCCAAATTAATTTGCTTATTTGAATAATATTTCGAATAAATAAATTAATATGATTTAATCATTTTCTACAATCTAATTATATACTAATATTCATAAAACTAACTAATTACTAACAATAAATATATATAAAATAGTATGAGATTTTACAAAACTTATATCTAACTTAAAATTAACATGCATTATAAAAAAAAAAAAAACTTACTCTTGAATTTAAAATCTAACTTACTACTTAAGAAACATATATATAGAAACTAATACATTGGCAAAATAAGTCTAATGCAAGTAAAAATTTAGCAAAACGTCCACCATATTCAGCGTAAATTCACATCCACATCATCAGTTCCTGTTGGAGGCCTTCATCAGATTCGTATGATGCGGTAAGTTTGATCAGAACTTTATTTTTTTATTAAAGCCTAAATTCTTACATTTCTTGATACAACCAACATAGAGGCAACAATCATATAAATAGTTAACATAAAAACCCAATGTAATCTTATAAATTTACATTGCAACTTCTTGGTTATGGTTTGAACTGTTAAGCAATTAAATAATCTGTTCTTTACAGAATTTTGTTTTAGTTTAAAATGCACTGCTGTGCTTTACTTGTTTCCCTACTTTTTATGAATGGTTTTCTCACTAGATAAGATCCATTCGTAATTTATAAATTTCTCAATGATTGTTGTTTCTCTGTTTTATCAATTGTTTTAGTTTGTTTTGCCAGTAAATTTCATGTTGCAAAAGTTATAACCCCTTAAGTTCGGTAATGTTTTTTTCTTTACTATCAAGATACATATATCTATATTATTAAAAATTTTTATTGTTATTAAAATAATGTTAAGTTCATATTAACTTGAAAATTTGAATAATTAGTTATTATTTTGAATTTATATTTTCTAAAATGAGTTGAAGAATTTTTATCATATGTAATAATTTAATAATGGTTATAAATAAATTAATGTTAAACATTATGACTTGCCAGTAGAAATCTTTAAGGGTGTTTTCATTTGGCTTTGATAAGGACCTAGTGGTTTCAAACATTTAGGTTTGTTTTTGGGGTTTCCGATAATAATTAGCCTTGGAAACATGGTAGGCGCGGGTTACGAGGCTCTCCTCTCAAGCACATCAGAGAGTGAGATATATGTATTAGGGGAAACTCTCAACTATTTTTTTTCATTTTCGTACAATCTTATCAGTGACTAGAAGGGGTAAAATTAAGTTGAAAGCTAGTCATTCCGGTCCTCCCATCGTAGCATTTTAGAAATAAATAGGGAGTCTATAAAAAGACTTTATGTAACAAAACAGATAGTTATAGGAAAGGACCGAACCTCCCCACACCACTGTTGCTAGCATTAAAAAAGGCTCCCGTAGTCCTATCCCTATACTATTTTCTGAATTGAGCTTAAACGTTTATTTGGTTGTATTCGTGTTATACTTTGCGAATAAGAAGTTTCTTTAGGAGCTATTGATTTGGCATTCTTTTCCTCACCACTAACGCAAAGCTGATGTTCATATACCTGAATCTTGTTTCATTTTTCTTCGTGTACGTTACAAGATAGATAGATAGATAGATAGATAGATAGATAGATAGATAGATAGATAGATAGATAGATAGATAGATAGATAGATAGATAGATAGATAGATAGATAGATAGATAGATAGATAGATAGATAGATAGATAGATAGATAGATAGATAGATAGATAGATAGATAGATAGATAGATAGATAGATAGATAGATAGATAGATAGATAGATAGATAGATAGATAGATAGATAGATAGATAGATAGATAGATAGATAGATAGATAGATAGATAGATAGATAGATAGATAGATAGATAGATAGATAGATAGATAGATAGATAGATAGATAGATAGATAGATAGATAGATAGATAGATAGATAGATAGATAGATAGATAGATAGATAGATAGATAGATAGATAGATAGATAGATAGATAGATAGATAGATAGATAGATAGATAGATAGATAGATAGATAGATAGATAGATAGATAGATAGATAGATAGATAGATAGATAGATAGATAGATAGATAGATAGATAGATAGATAGATAGATAGATAGATAGATAGATAGATAGATAGATAGATAGATAGATAGATAGATAGATAGATAGATAGATAGATAGATAGATAGATAGATAGATAGATAGATAGATAGATAGATAGATAGATAGATAGATAGATAGATAGATAGATAGATAGATAGATAGATAGATAGATAGATAGATAGATAGATAGATAGATAGATAGATAGATAGATAGATAGATAGATAGATAGATAGATAGATAGATAGATAGATAGATAGATAGATAGATAGATAGATAGATAGATAGATAGATAGATAGATAGATAGATAGATAGATAGATAGATAGATAGATAGATAGATAGATAGATAGATAGATAGATAGATAGATAGATAGATAGATAGATAGATAGATAGATAGATAGATAGATAGATAGATAGATAGATAGATAGATAGATAGATAGATAGATAGATAGATAGATAGATAGATAGATAGATAGATAGATAGATAGATAGATAGATAGATAGATAGATAGATAGATAGATAGATAGATAGATAGATAGATAGATAGATAGATAGATAGATAGATAGATAGATAGATAGATAGATAGATAGATAGATAGATAGATAGATAGATAGATAGATAGATAGATAGATAGATAGATAGATAGATAGATAGATAGATAGATAGATAGATAGATAGATAGATAGATAGATAGATAGATAGATAGATAGATAGATAGATAGATAGATAGATAGATAGATAGATAGATAGATAGATAGATAGATAGATAGATAGATAGATAGATAGATAGATAGATAGATAGATAGATAGATAGATAGATAGATAGATAGATAGATAGATAGATAGATAGATAGATAGATAGATAGATAGATAGATAGATAGATAGATAGATAGATAGATAGATAGATAGATAGATAGATAGATAGATAGATAGATAGATAGATAGATAGATAGATAGATAGATAGATAGATAGATAGATAGATAGATAGATAGATAGATAGATAGATAGATAGATAGATAGATAGATAGATAGATAGATAGATAGATAGATAGATAGATAGATAGATAGATAGATAGATAGATAGATAGATAGATAGATAGATAGATAGATAGATAGATAGATAGATAGATAGATAGATAGATAGATAGATAGATAGATAGATAGATAGATAGATAGATAGATAGATAGATAGATAGATAGATAGATAGATAGATAGATAGATAGATAGATAGATAGATAGATAGATAGATAGATAGATAGATAGATAGATAGATAGATAGATAGATAGATAGATAGATAGATAGATAGATAGATAGATAGATAGATAGATAGATAGATAGATAGATAGATAGATAGATAGATAGATAGATAGATAGATAGATAGATAGATAGATAGATAGATAGATAGATAGATAGATAGATAGATAGATAGATAGATAGATAGATAGATAGATAGATAGATAGATAGATAGATAGATAGATAGATAGATAGATAGATAGATAGATAGATAGATAGATAGATAGATAGATAGATAGATAGATAGATAGATAGATAGATAGATAGATAGATAGATAGATAGATAGATAGATAGATAGATAGATAGATAGATAGATAGATAGATAGATAGATAGATAGATAGATAGATAGATAGATAGATAGATAGATAGATAGATAGATAGATAGATAGATAGATAGATAGATAGATAGATAGATAGATAGATAGATAGATAGATAGATAGATAGATAGATAGATAGATAGATAGATAGATAGATAGATAGATAGATAGATAGATAGATAGATAGATAGATAGATAGATAGATAGATAGATAGATAGATAGATAGATAGATAGATAGATAGATAGATAGATAGATAGATAGATAGATAGATAGATAGATAGATAGATAGATAGATAGATAGATAGATAGATAGATAGATAGATAGATAGATAGATAGATAGATAGATAGATAGATAGATAGATAGATAGATAGATAGATAGATAGATAGATAGATAGATAGATAGATAGATAGATAGATAGATAGATAGATAGATAGATAGATAGATAGATAGATAGATAGATAGATAGATAGATAGATAGATAGATAGATAGATAGATAGATAGAGATAGATAGAT